>WAAE01003014.1:100062-204267 GCA_013400495.1 Nicator chloris
CCCCCAGCCCTCAGGGGTGGCTCACAGAGCCCACTCCACTCCCCCTGCACCTACCATGAGCGTCTGCAGCCGGCCCAGGATGAAGAGGCTGAAGCGGGCCCGGGTGATGGTGACATTCAGTCGCTGGAGGCTCGCCAGAAACCTGAGTGACAAGACAAAAACTAAGCTCCTAAACTACTTCTTCCACAAGAAGGTTTAAAGGGTTAGGAGAAAAAGACATAAAACTAAATGTCACTGAAATTAACAGCAGCAGTTCCTCCCCAGGCCCCGTGGCAGCAGCCTTGCCTTATGTGAAAAGGCTGAGTGTGAATTGTGTTTTCTTTCACCACTGATTCCTTGCAGGGAATTCCAGTTCTTTCCAGCTCTTGCCGTTGGTGTTTCTTTTCTTAGAGCAAATCCCCTCTTAATGCCAACCACTGCTTCCTTAAACGTTCCTCAAAGTACTGAGGACATCAACCTCACTTCACCTATCAAGACTTTAAGCTTCTTTTTGACTCAAACTGAAATAGATTAATAATATTTGGCATGATTAATGGGAAAACACCCTACTGGAATACTGAACACTGCACATGAATATTTTATTTTAAAGGTGACCTGCACTGGAAGCACATCAAGGCAGACTTGCTCTGTCATGCTTCAAGAGGGGAGAGTATATCCTTGCAGAAGTCTGGTTTTGCACTAGGAAAATTGCCTAGTTTGGTTTTCAGGGATCACAAACCACAGTACTGAAACCTAAACAGATGCTGAGTATATTCTTAAAGGTTGATTTCTGCTAGCACTCATTTACCAGAACTCAAAAAAAGGTTTGTGAGACTAATATCAACTATTTCTACTCTAATGAAAGAGCTTCCAAAATACACAGCTTATTCTTTACTAACAAAATCCACAATTCAAAAGTCCAACCTAATTTGAACAGGTTCACTATCAATGCCTGACTCTGTGGTCACTGCACTGAGACCTCATCTGCAGCAAATTCACAACCCTGCAGTGAAGACTGCAAAAACCACAGAGTCAACTCAAAAACTTTGGACAGTGCAGGAAATAAGAGAAGCAGGAAGCAGACAGGGGAGTGGATCCAGCAGCACAGATACAGTTCTCTAGGTCTGGAGAAATGAATGATGGGGGACCTTGAAAGACTACTAAATATTCCTGACAGCTTTTACAACTGAAAGACAAGAAGATTATTTTCTTAGGAAGGAAGGGGAAAAAAAAATCCATTGTCATCCCTTGGAGTTTTCTTCTCCCAGTTACTTCCAGAGTAAATTTAATGCTGGACTAGTAACCCTAGAGAATAAAACACTTTACCTCAGGCTACAAGATCATAGGTAAAGGTGTGGCAAATATCCCACCACACCTTGCCAAGGACACCTGACCCTGACATCAGAGATGTCCAAGCCATCAGCATGTACAGCTGCTAAGGCACTGCACTGGCACAGCTTGAATATATAAACCTTTATATGTTAATGTATGAACACAGTAAGCTGGAAATTTCCTGCTGAAAGAGCAGACAGAGGTTAAGTCTCATGTCAGCCACAAGAACTGGCAGGTTCCAGCTGCCTTCCATTCCCAAACTCAATCAATCAGATTAAGAAATCTTCAAAAGGCATTATTGTTGTTTACCATAAGATTTGGATTCCTTCTCTTCCCAAAGTGGATCAGCACAATTAAAAGCCATTTTTCTTGCAGGGAATGAGTATCAGAGAAACATAAGCAGCTTAGTGAAACTTGTGTGTAGAAAGAAAGATTTTTGTTTTCGTGACTGGATTTTTCCTAGTTTAACTTAGAAGGAGTGAACTCTAAGAAGGCATATTTCATATTTTCACTACCATTTTTTTAAACTAAAATGATCTGCAAGTTACAGAAATCAGCAACTGCTCTAAGTGCTCTGGGGGTAAACAGCACACTCAGTTTAGTTCCTTCTGTTTCAGACAGAAAAAAACAACACATGAAATTAAGAAATCTGCAGTCCTGAGTTAAGACTTCCTACTAATCTGCCCCTAGCTTAGAAGACAAACACATTCATCTACAAATCCCAGATCCAAGTCTGCTACATCACATTCAAAGTGACAGTTTTTAACACACAACTAATTAACAAGACTTTTACAGACATTAACAGGACAGCAATAGCCACAGAAAATGGGTTTCATTTGGAGAACAGCATGCAGGAAGTTACAAGGTGTACCAAAAGCCACAAGAACAGTAACTGCTGCAGTAATAATGCAAAGAGCCAAGATCCCAAGGCCAAGCCTGCCAAATCCAGGCAGTGGCAGGCTAAAGGAGCTGTGCAAAGGGATCAGCACATAATACAGAGCACACCACCAGCATTTCCCTGTCCCTCTTGCTCAGACATCTCAGACCAGGAACACCAATTCCTGCACTGAGATACCTTTTAATTCACTGACTGGGAGACGTGACTTGTTCTCTGTAACTTTCTAACCAGTCCTACTACAAATATGACTTTCTTTAGAGCATCCCTGGACATGGGACTGCAGTTCCCTGCAGGGCACATACCCAATGGATCCTTTGGTGCTGTTTGCCTGCACGTAGGCCAGGGTGGAGCCCTCGGAGCTGTTTGCCCGCACACAGGACACGATGATGCAATCCTTCTCTCGGCCCTGGAATGCATCCACTGTGTCCACTTCTCCTGGGCTGTTGAAGAAATACAATTCAGCAGCTTGCTAATTCTGAGTTGGATTTTTAAGCAACACACTGATGCAAACAGCCTAAACACCATCCTTAATGCCCATGTGTCAAACTACCCAGGGTAAGTTTCTCCTTCAGTATATGAGCCTAAAGCTGAATTTACTTTTCCTAGATCAACATCATTACTGAAAATCCATTTGGGTCCACACAGCATGGAATTTTAGGTTCTTTTAAATCAGCTTTATTCAGAACAGCACTATAATCAAAGCACATGGGTAATAACTGAGAATGGCACAAGGAGACCATGCCTGTTTTAAGCAAAAGGGTTACATGTCCCCTTTAAAGGCACAACCAAGTACGAATTTCAGCAGTACAGAAAGAGGCTGGAGACTTTTTGCCATTATTTAAGAGGATAAACAAAGGATTAATATGCAAGAGCCAAGGCCCATTTGAAAGCTCATGGTTTCTTTACCTGTTATTCTTAAACACACTGTCCAGTTGCTCCTGAATTTTCTTTTTCTGAGCACTGTAAGGGGTAATTATTCCAATGCGACGAAGGCCCAGATCTTTCCTTTTTTCTTTAATTGTTCTAATTAACTCCATCACCAGCTTCACTTCCCGAGGATTGCTGTAAGAGCTGCACAGGACAAAACGGAAACATTACAGGAACACCTTTGAGAGATCTTTCCAATCCACTGCTTTGGCCCAGTTTGTTGGAGGATTTGGAGTCACAGCCCCCGTTTTGAACTTTTGCAGTTTTTTTCACACAGAGGCTCAAAGAACTTGGCAAGCAGACCCTGAGGAGGGGTGACCAAGCCTGGGAAGGCCAGGCAGTGAAAGGCTGCATTTCCACATTCCCCCAGCACCTCCCAGCTGTGTTTTCCTTACAGAACAGGCAAAGGGGAGGATTGAGCCTGCCACCTCCTGGCATCTCCTCAGTGTGCACTTGGGAAAGGGAAGTCACTGATAAAATCAGGAATTCAAACTCTTACTAAAGTTAACAGGCTTTTACTGGCATCTAACAGTGAGTCAAACCAGGATTTAAACCAGTTTCAGATTTAAGAAAACCTCTGTCTTGTGTGAAATTAATCCTTATCAGCTGGAAAAATGCAGTTCTAGCTACTTGATGCATATTGCAACAACAAAGGAGAGAACACAACTCTTCTGTAGGCAATTAATTCTCAGAAAATCTAAACTTTGGCTGAATTAGAATGCAGGACTTACTCATTGTCTCGCTCCTCACGACCATCAGCTACATCAAAAATCAGGTAGGGCTGGAATGGCCACTCTGAAGAACATCTGTTCTCCTCTATTGCCCTGGAAATAACATTTTCATCACTAGGGAACCATACAACTAAGAAATTCTAAGAACTTATACTTCATTAATTTACATCACGGCTATCAAACGCAAGCAGCACTCCAGGCAGAGAGGAACCAGCCTCAAGTTTCACCAAAAGAGGTCTGGATTAATATAAGGAAATTTTTTCACAGAAAGGGTTGTAAAGCCTTGGAACAGTCTGTCCAGGGAAGTGAGAATCACCATTCCTGGAAGTGTTCAAAAATCATGTGGATATGGCATGTGAGGACACGATTTAATGGTGGAAATGGCTGACACTTGAGCCTGATGGCACTAAAGGTCTTTTCCGACCTTAACCACTTTATGATTGTAACTTTCAGCTATTTTCCTCCCCAGAATCCTAACTTTCCCTGCTATCCAAATAGATTGAGGCCTGAAAATGAACTCTCAGCACTCTGTAGGCATAATTTTAAGGGATCTTACCTCACCTATCACACCCAGCACTAACAGAGATGGAATGCACATTTTTCTCCCATCAACCATCTTTCCCCCTCCCACAACCTCAAGCATTTTTAGACTCACAAGAATACTCTGACATGAAAAAATTGCTTTGAAACACCCTCTGCTCAGAAAGAAGAGTAGAGAGCTACTCACCTGGCAGTTTTTAGAGTCCTGCCATAAACATAGTTGGATGGGAAGAGGCAGATGTCTGGGTGCATCCTGTACTGCACAGTCAGCTGCACCACAGGCAGGCTGCGCAGCACGTTCCTCTGCACTTGCTCCTCCAGATGCCTCTGCAGACGGGCCATCAAAGACTGGTCATAGCCATACTGCTGAGCTTTCTGCCACAGGGAGAACAGGAGATTTCACTTGGGATCTCATTCCCCACCAGTCAAAGTACTTGGTGTTTTAAACTTCTAAATCACTGACAAAATGACAATTACTTGCACTTCAGTTTTCTATGTCTGGTGGTCTTATTTCAGTAAAGGCCACCTGCACAAATCTGAATCTTTGTGTGTAGTTTGTAGTAAGACAACTTCTCTTTGTAGCTCACAACACAGTAGAATTTTAAGAACATCAACCATAATGAAAAGCAAGACTTAGCAGGTGGGATCTTGTTAAATAAACACACAACCTCTAGACAATTTACACCTCTAAAGAAGCCAGCCTGGTTTTCCTCCTTTTTTTACCAGGTGTTTAAAACAGCCCTTACTGTTGGAGACAAGGATGTGCTCTGATATATTTATCCTTAAACACCTGTAGGGTCAGGAATTCCCCATACAAACAGAAAGTCTTCATCCTCCTTAAGGAATGGGATAGTGACTGAAGTTCCCCAAATGAGAAAACAGAGCCTGCCACAACACAGTGCCCAGCTTAAAGTTTGTATTGCCCCATTGAAATGTATCTTTTCCCCCCTCTTTAAATATTTTCTGTAGATACTGTTCTTTAACCATATCCATCCTATAGTAAGAAAAAAGTAAAGAGCTTGAACACTTACTACTGATCTGACAGTAGGAGGGAGCTGTTTGGGATCTCCAACGAGGACAAGTTTATTACAGCGATGGATCAGTGGAATCAGTGTTTCCACCTCACAGGACTGCCCTGCCTTTGGATATGCAAACAGGACAAAAGTATAAGTTGTAAGCAAAGCAGGGAAGTGCATTAAATTTCTTGTAACACAGCCAGAATAACTCAAATGCTTTAAGTCTTCTAAAAAAAAAGAAAAAAAAAAAAAAAGAGGAAAAAGAAGGACTTTTCTCTAGTAAAAAACTACAAACAGAATTATTTTGTTATTATATATGCAAAGCTCTCCAAACAGATATAAATATAACCCAACCATCTGGAAATCTCTAACGCAAAAAAACATGGCTAAAGCATGGTTCTAAATAAAAGCTGCCATTACAACACCAAACAAGTCAGGAAAAGAATCAATTAGAAGTTATTCTTTCTCCTCGTGCTTCTACTGGGGACAGGGCAGGCAACCCACAGATATTGCAGCAGCAGCCAAAGAACCCCAGGCTGCCCAAGCAGAGCACAGGGCAGGTGTGGAGGTGGAAGGGGCTGCAGTTCCCCACAGCTGCACTGACCTCATCCACGATGACACAGCTGAAGGGATCGAGCCCCTGGCGGGAGAAAGCTGACTCCAGCAGGCTGCCCCCGCTGGTGCTCAGCGTGCAGCAGATGATGTCAGACTCCAGGATGATGTCTGTCTGCACTTTCTGGGAGTGCCCCCGAACCTTCAAGCACAACAGGACATCCTGGTTAAAATTCAGCCTTTAAGTGTAACAGTGAATGCTCCTGTTTGGGCTTTTTCCCAATATGCAGCCAGAGCACACCCAGATTTCACAGCTGCCTGTCCATAACTTACTCAGCTGATGGCCTTGATCCATTTACCCACTACTTTATAAAACCAAATTTCACCACAATTAAAGGACACCAAGTATAAAAATACATCAGGTGAAGTTTATTAGAGATAAATTCTCCTACCTCCTTTAGCTGAGAAGCGAGTTGTTGTCTCTCCTTTGCAAGTCTGCCAATTTCATCATTTAGCATTTGACTCTAGATGGGGGAAAAATGAAAGAGGAACCACCTTTAGCACCACCCATTTCTCATATACCTTTTTTCCTCCCATGCCCTTATTAATTTCCTAAACATGTGGACTTGCTCAGACTGTCTTTTGGTATCAAAGGTGTCTGAAGAAGCCAATCAGTTTCTTGGAAAGCTGTCACCATATTTAGGCACTGCAACACATGATACCAGATCTTACATATTTGTGCAACAGAGAAATCGTTTACCACCAGAAATTTCTCATTTGACATAAATGCCAAACTCTTAGACAAAAAAAATGGAAAACTTCAAGTGCAACACATATTCCAAAATCTCAAATAATGAAGTATCTTCCTGTATTTTCTGGGAAACAAAAACAGAACTTTGAACCATATAATCAATTGAACCCATTAAGATTTATGAATATGGTTACACTAAAATCTAACTGGTGACAGAACCAAGTGAAGACTATTGAATGGCAGAGCAACAAGTGGCATGATCAACCAGTGGAAAACACTGGCATAAATAAACAAAAAAGTCTTGACAAAGTTCTCCATTCCCTTGCATGGTGCTACCAACTTTTCCATTAGTTGAAAAAGTAGGTGAAGAGACAGCGCCATCAAAAACCAGAGTTCTTTTTGTGTTATGAACACAACAACACAGAGAGGATTAAAAACTGTCTTGCTACCTCTCTCTTCTCACATTTGTGCATGGCACGCTCTCGAGAGAGCATGTCCAGCTTCTGATCCAGAGCTTCTTTCTTCTTCTGAATGTCCTGGTCACAGTCAGGCTTTCGTTCTGTAAGAAACCAAAGAGCATAAAGGAGGAACAGAAGGCCTGTCACAGTAACTCCAAACTGGACAAATGCATCTTTTGCTGCTTTTTGCCGTTTTCTAGTGACGTTTCATCTTGTACAATGAAGACAATGAGAATTGCTTCCAACTGTAGCTCTCAAATGCTGCATTGCTTAAAAAAATGATGGCTTTAACATGTATTCAATGTAATTTCTTAAAGAAAGAAGTCACTTTGCTTATTTCTTTCCTTTTCCTTGAATTCTGGCTCATATATAGGCTAGCACTTCCCCACTAGGATGGAGAAAAATAATGTTTTATGAAATACTATTGTAGAAAAATATTCCTTCTTATAGGACACATAATTCCATGTGGAAAACATCACCAAGCTCTTACAGAAGACTGAAGAAAAGTCTGATTTCCATGTTACTTACTCATTCTGTGTTCAACTTGCTTATCCAGGCTGAATCCCCGGACTTCATTGTTGATTGATTTTTCAGCACCAAGTCGCACTAATTTGATATCACCACAATTTCCTGTTTACAAAATCAGAGTCAAAATACTCTTAAATTACTTCAACTGCCTTTATGCTTTGCTATGATAGTTTAAAAAATGTAAACATCATGGATATCAAACAAGGCTTTTCTACTTATCTGGAGTTTTCAACACTTGACTTGTACTTAAATGCAGCTACAAAAAAATTCAGTAATTCCAAACTCTAAAAAATAAAGATGTTGCCCATGTTTTAGTGGTGGCTAACATTATTAATGTTATTTTGAATTAATTAAACTATCTCTTATTCTCAGGTTTATCTAAAACTTCCAGAATTCCTAATTTGGACAATACTGAGTCCCATCAAGTAATGCAATTGGTAAGTCAATACCCAAATAACATTTGGTTACAATGCAGATACTTTTCCCCCTGCCACAAACTAGATGTCTTATACAGAATTCATCTACTTTGTATTAGTCACAAGCTGGGAGGACAAAAAATGAGAGGCTTTGACACATCAAAATTCTCACCAGTCTGTTTCCCATGACACACAAAGTCCAATTTTATTCAAAACAAAGGCAAGGAACTCGTGTTCAAACCCCCAAGGAGTACTTAAAAACTGATGAACTTAAACGAATAGCATGAGGAAAGGGTCAATGTCTATGTAAAACAAAGTGTAATTCATTAAAAAACCCCACAATACACCTTTCAGAAAAGCACATTAAAGTTAACAACAGTAGGAGGATGTACCAGTCATGTTCTGCAAGAGGCAGAAGCTGCTCAGAGGAGCGTGCAAGTACAGTACATGATCAACTGCTTCAGTTAGTTCCTCCTCCAGGTTTTGACAATTTAATAGTAAAACAGAATTTAAAAACAAACCGTACCCAAAGGCTCCTGTTTGTTTTGGCATTTTTCCTTAAATGCAATGATGATCTTTTTCATGAGTTCATCAACAGCAGCATTTGATGGTGCACAAACTAGAAAACGATTTGGCTTAATCTTGGAATTTTTTTTCCGAGCTGTTTTCTCATTCCTAGTATTCTGTAGATTAATTAACAACAAACCAAAACAAGCTCTTTAGATTGTTTTCACTTGAGATTGAGAAGCCAGACTGCACATTCATCTAAACCAAAGCCCAGCACATAACCATGTTCACTTACTTCTCTCAAAACACGGGACAGGAGTCCTACAATAGTTTTTGATTTCCCTGTCCCAGGGGGTCCATGGATAAGGCAGATCTTGGGAAGTCCTGGGTGTTGCTTTAACATGGCATAAGCTGTCTCAATGGCTCTCTTTTGATCATCATTGTATTCATTCATATATGAAGCCTGAAGGAATAGACAGGGCAAAAAATAATGAATTAATGTTGATCACGCCTTCTACATCAATTTTCTATACTTGCAGAATGTCCTCACCTCTCTAGCTAGAACTCAAAAGCTGGAAGGGCAGGGAAGCTTTTGATTCTAGGTTTGCTCTAGATGCACACCCAATCCTCCCTTGAAGTTGTAACAAAGGTTTTGTTCACTCCCCACACCTTTATTTTACAATACCTTTTCCATCCTATGTTTCATTTCCTGAACACTTCCCCACTAAGGGGAAAGAAAACTGAAAGCAGTTTGAAGTTCACTATAACAATAGAGCACAAACACCTGAGCAAGTTCAGACTCCTCTCCCCACCCCAGCAGCCAACTCTGAAGAGGGCAGTGTC
Organism: Nicator chloris; assembly: GCA_013400495.1. NCBI lineage: Eukaryota > Metazoa > Chordata > Aves > Passeriformes > Pycnonotidae > Nicator > Nicator chloris. The sequence goes on from WAAE01003014.1 coordinate 109,541, forward strand.
TCTGTGCTTTTGAAGCTTGGCTTTTTTCTCTTGCTTATCTCAAAAGCCAGCATGAAAGACCAAACCTGCGACACTCATGAGGCCCAAGTGCTTGTTCTGTTAGCCCTGGCACTCCCAGCTGCAGGACTTACAGCACTTCCTGAGGCAACAGGCAGATCTCTGGGACAGAAGTCATTGTAACTTGGATCTATGATGGGTTTAGCCAGGGGGCTCCTGCTCAGCAGCAGCAGACCTTTGAACTTTCTGTGTGTGGTCACCAGGGAGCCAACCACCACACACTTCACTTGCTTATGGATGAAGAATGACAAATTGCCTCGGGTTTGCACAGTAAGATGACAGACAGTTTGCTGCTCTTTTTGTCCTGTTAAAGAAGAATAAAAAAACCCCAAGTTGTTAATTCAAAAGCTATCCAAATCATTAACTGAAAGATACTCCAGTAAGTCACTCAATGAATTCACCAGAAGAAGATGCTGTCTTCTATTAGGGAATCAACAACGAACTCTTGCAAAATCCCAACACTTTCCCACCCACATCAAAAAAACAAAAGACCAAACAAAAAAACAGTGCTCTGTACAACTACTCAGATCACTGCTTCAACAAGGCAGGTTCTGGGTACTTGGTAATCCTGGTAATTCACAGTTTCAGTTCCCAAAGACAGTGATAACTTCAGGCAGTAAGATCACAGAAGTTCACAGCACTTCATATCTCCTGGCAATACCATCCTAAAGAAGTGTGCAGAGCATTTACTCATCACCAGTTTCTGTTTTTACATGAAGTTCTAGAAAAATGAGGGACAGCAGGTCTGCAGCTTCAGTTCCTGATTTTTACAAAGCTCCTAGCATAGAACAGACCTGCTACAGAGGAAAAACAATTCCATTTCCTCTGAGGGCAGTTGTACACTACAACTACCAACAGCCAGCTATGAAGAAGCATTTTATGGCACCAAGAAGGACCCCATTTTTACTTCTAGCCCTGTTACTCACTATTTGCGTAGCCAGATGCACGAGAAAATCGTGTCACAAGGCCAACATGATTCACTATGTGGTTCTCCATCCCACTTTCTTCCCCAAAAGTGTCCTTCTCCTTGTGGACCACCAAAAGGATTAAGTCATCCTCTTTCGGATGAAGCTGCCTCGCCAAATCACTCTCTCGGAGATGAGCTACCCAAAAGACAAATTAAAATCACAACACTGGAAAGAAAATGGTTACATTTATTTTCTGACTGTAGAAGTACTGTTAACTTTTAAAGCTGTTAAAGGCTATAGCAAGAGATTATGGTAAAAATTTAAACTCCATCCTGCATTCTTAAGCCTGAGCACAGCACTGTATAAAAACAGAGCAAGTCAAGGACAACTTGATCAAAACAAGCTGAAAAAAATATCCTAGCTGAGAGATATAGAAGGCACAAATTCCCTGCAAAATTCACATTTCTCTTACATGCATTCTGTAGAATAGCAAAGTAAAAATCCTTTCTATATTTAAAGCACACACAAAAAACTTTAAGTGCCAGCTCATTATAATGCATCATCTATTTGAAAATCAGATTTTATTTTAAAAAACCCTCACCTGTAAAATGTGCTGTATTCATATCAGCAGAAAAGTTCTGTAAGTAGAAGCAATAACTTTTCTCTTTTACTTTCTGGTTTTCTACCCATTCTTGTGCCAGCTACATGTTGAAAAGGAAACAATAATACTTTGAAGGGTTTAGTGTCAGAAGAAAAGCTTATCATGACTCAAAGGGCAAATAAAAGAAATGAAATAAAGCCATCAGACTGTCAAGTAAATATATCAAGAGTCTTACCTATTTCTTTCCTTTCACATAAGCATTCCCATTACACATAAGCACACAGGGCAAACAAAAGTTCTTCCTTGCCACCCACCCATTTCATGTACTTTCTTAAAGTTCTTCACAACCACTCTGAGTTTTCTCAGAGTACTCTGACTGCATTGTCACCTTAAAATATCAGTATTAACCTGACATTGGCTTTATTTTCTATCTCATTTCTATAGAAGTGGTGATGCAATGACTGCACTTGAAAGCATTCAGACATTAATTGAAGGAACACTGTGTTTTGTCACTATTAAACTATAAACCAATAAAGACTGGGAAAAAATACTTCCTGGATTAACCTACTCTCTCATGTAAGTTCTCAACAGAAACCAAAACATTAGGCTTTTATTCTCTGTCATTGAAAGACCTCAGTTTCTAAAAGATTTCTGTTTCAAGCTTTATACACTATAGAGAGAGGAATCACATCCTTTGCCACTCCTTTTACTGTGCATGTGCACCCAGGAAAACACAAACACCTCACTGAGGTGAGTAACTCTGAATCCCCAGTCTCAAACGTAGCTGTTTGGATTATCTACCCCAAATCATTCCTCTATTCTGATCTGTATCTGAATGTTTTCAAAGGTTAATAGAGGACATAAACAAGGTTTTCATCTCTTGGTAAAATTTATTAGTGTTGATGAAACCCAACCAAAAGGCAGAAAGCTACTTACTGTTTCAAAGGCGTTGAGCATCATCAAGGGAAAAAAAGTATTAAAATAGTCATTGTAGCCCTGAAATTGGACAGGAACAGAGGCTACTATGGACTGCAGAAGATTATTTGGAGTTCCAAAGAGGCTGAAGTTTGCAAACATTTCGTAAGTCCACTTTAGGACTTGGTTAACAAAAATGCTGTAATCGCGTTGCTGAGCCCCAAGGAAAGAGGAGTAGTTTTCTCGGCCAGGCCCTCTGGAAATATTTGAAGCATTGTCATAGTGCCTATTTCGTGACTGGAGAACAGCACTGGAACTAAGGGGTTGAGGTACATTACTGAAACTTGGAGACTTGCATGTTGGATTTCCTGCTGGTGCAGGTTTTGGACACGGTGGTGGCCTGACCACTGCCAGTTTGGCTGCGTTCACTTTGCTTTTTGAAGGTGGGGGCAACTTCCTGACATCTTCGAGATCTTTGCTGAAGGCTGCGTTCCGTGAAGAACTTGCTGAGCTGAAAATTTTGGTAGTGGAAGGCTTTCTTATCTTAGGTGGCAGGAGAGAAGGCTTGGCAAACACGTGATCTGCCCCTGGGGTGGTGGCTGGGTGTTTACTGCAGTATTCTCCAGGTTTTTCCACCTGTTCCATACAGTCTTTGTCCTTACATTCCACAACAGCTGAGGGCTCATTCTGCTGAAGGCTTTCATCAACATCCATTTCCTCTGGGGTCTTACTACCTATAGCAGCATCTTGAAAACTTTCCTCCTGAGAACATAACTCCATGTCCACAGGATCTAACTGGGTTAAAAACAGATTATCATCACCTTCATCACTGCTTTCATCTGATTTACACCCATTTTGCTTTGAAGTTTTCACCTCACACTCAGGCAGGACAGTGCAACCTTTTCCTGAAGACTCATCTTTATCATCTCCAAGTGCAGTGGAAGAGAGACTTGAATCCATAGGGACAGGAGGAACCACCACACTGTTACCCTCCCATTTTCTGTTCCAGTCTGAAGAACGAGGCATTTTAGAGGCACTTGCCACCTCCTCCACAGAGAGGCTCTCAAATTTTCTCTCACTGGCAGAAGGACAAGCAATCTCTTCTCTTTTTTTCTCCCTTTGATTTTCAACAGATTCTTTAATAGCTGCCAGTTCAAAACTTTGAGGCTTTTGTTCCACAGGTTTTGCACACGCTTTGGTAACTTTGTTTCTGCTCTCCAAACTTCCCGCAGAATTTTTCACACTTCGTTTGGGCCTTGCCTGCCTTGGATAGTGCCGGTCTTGGCAAGCCAGCAGTTTTTTATTACGTTTTACAGACAAACGCTGAGCCTCGATCTGTTTGGTCCTCTTCTTCTGTGCAACTCCAATTCTGCCAGCAGCTTTGCCGTGGCTGCGCAGCAGAGCCAGGCTCTCCAGGGAGGGCTGGGACAAGTCGAACGCCTTGCGGGGGCCCTTCTTCAGGCCAAGCTTTTCCACAGTCGATGCTGGAGCGGGACTCTGCCGAACCTTCCTTGGGGGAACCACAGCGGGCATTGACCTGCCCGGCTGAGAACGTTCTGTCGTGCTTTGGAGTGGTGTTTTATGTTTGGCTGCTTTAACAATGGGAGGTTTTTTAGGACTTCTCTGAAGAGCCGGTGCTGATTTACATTTTGCTGTGGCCTTCTGTGGGCTTGTGCTGTTTTTCTTAAGGGCCAACTTTGAAGCTAATGAGATGGGAGATGTAGATGGTCTGGGTTCAGGCAACTTTGAGTCCAGGGTGAAGCCTTCAGCAGTACCTTTGTCTGCACATTTCTCCAGCTGACCTTTTGCATCTTCATTGCCAACTGATTCTTCCAAGGTTGAATCAGTTGCTTCTTTTGTATCATAAGCTTCTTTCTGATGAGAAGTATCTTCTGCCTGCTTTTCTATTGAGTTTGCTGCTTCTTCCACGGTGTCATCACTAAAGTAAAACGTATCATAGCCCCAGTCATTTAAGTTATCATTCAGGCACTCATCTGAATTACTGGTCTCAGCTGCTGGTGAAACATGATCTTGTTTATACTCCTGAGTTGTTTCCACAGCATACGCTTGAGTATCTTGCCAAGCCGAAAAAACCTCATCTTCTGTTTCAAACTCAAAGTACTGAGAATCACAGACATCCAGTAACATGGGAGAGCCTGGAGACTTTGATTCTCTTTTAGTGTCACTATCAGAAATGCTGCTGGATGTTGAAGATTGCTCTGCACAAACATTTTCGTTCTTGGTTTTCGTTTCCTCCTTGTCAGGCACGCATTTTTCTTCATCGGAAGAGTCCGAAATTACAATGACTTGATTGCTAGGGCCATCTGCACCACTGGGACACCGAGTACTTTGGCCCTCGTTGGAAGATCTTACAGAACCTTTCACTTTCCTTTTAATATCAGACACATTGTGGTACACTGAGCTTTCCTGGTTGGCTGCAACGGGAAAGTTGACACTTTTGGCATAAGCAGCTAAAGATAATTTACTGAGTTCTCTATCAACCTGGGAGTCCGATAAAGCATCATCTTTAGAAACCGTCTTCAAAAAATCCTCCTCTTTCTTCCCCACTGAACTGTTTTCCCTCTTGAAATATTCTGAAAACTCAAACAACCTGTCACTTGATTCATGCTTCACTGACAGTGGCCTGATCATATCCCGCTTGTTTTCACAGCTAAATGGAAAATAACCATAGGCTGAAATTTTATCCCTACAAAAGGTCTCTGAAAATTGATTTTTGCAGTCATATTTATCCAAATCATTTAAATTCGGCTGATCCTGGTTTGAAGTTTGCACGTTAGTGTTTTTCTTAAAGAAAGACATCAAGAATGAACCTGATTTTTCTTCTGCTGATACTTTTTTCAGTGAGGTGTCATTATGTCCTAAAAGCGAAGTACTGTCATCTTCCTTCCCCTGCACACCAGGTTCACCTCTAGAGGAGTTAGAGGAATCTAGTGATGCTTCCTTGGACACCTGTTTACTGGGGACCAGTCTGGACTGCAACACACTGTTTGCACTTGTCTCTTGCATACTTTTGCAATTCCTTGGAGATGGAGAATCAATGTGAGTTTGAGCAGACAGATATGGTGGCGTTTTGGGTTCTGCTTTGCATTTCATTTCTAACTCTCTGCCTCTCTTGAAATCTGAATGCTGGGTGTTTGAATTGAAGCACTGATCATCCATATTGCATTTCCCTGCCACAAGATCATAGTTTCTATTTTCCTGAACTTTCCCACATGCTTTTGTTGCCAAAGAGTTCTGTGGGAAGATAAACTCCTGAGCTGTCAAGTCACCAGGTTCCTTTTTAATAATCAAGAGGCCTTCTGTGGATGTGCAAGATGTTGAACTTCCACATGCATCTCTGCATTCCTCCTCCCAGGCATTCTTTCTCCTATGGAAAGGGTTCTCTTGACAATCTCTGCCTTCCTTTGACATGACAAATGATGAATAAAGGTCCTCTCTCTCATGTCCACTCGTCTTGTATCCATCATCACATCCATTCCTCTCGTGCTTTACAGAGACAGTTGGCAAAGCTGTTGAATTTGAACTGCTTCCTCCAGCCAAAGAGGTGCTCAGCGCTTTACCCTTTATACTTCTTATAACTTGCTTCAAACACATTTGCAGCTCCTGAGTTTCCTGGCTGCTCAGCTGCCACCCCCCAGCTCGATTTCCCCGCAGGAGGAGGTTGAGTTTGTCCAGGTACTGCTTGCACAGGGCGTGCTGGCCGATCTGGTAGCCCTCCTTGAGCAGGCTGCGGATGAGCTGCACGCAGGCGTGCTGCACCGAGCTGGGCGCCTGGAACGGCCCCGAGCCCTTGGCACACAGCCCCAGCGCCTTCTCGCTGCACCGAGTGAAGGCTCTGCTCGGGAGCGTGGCACACCTCACCACTGCCTCCACCCACTCCTGGGAGCTGACCCACAGCAAATGCAGGCACTTCTTACTTCTGTGTAGCTCAACAATGGACACCAAGATGAGGAGGAAGAACTCGGAGATTTTGTCGCACTGCTGGATTCTTTCGATGAGGATATCTTTGATTTCTGAGCAGAGGTAGTGGATGACCTCTACGATATAGGCTACACCCAAGTCCTTGAGATCCATAAGGGACTGAACAAAAGGGATGAACCAGAGGAATGTGCTGTGATGGACACGCATGTCTTTGCCAATGTCAGACTGAAGCATGTTAGCCAGGGTCTGCATATCTTCATACATGTTGGGGCAGTACTCTGGGCAAATGGCAGCCTTCCAGCCAGTGTCCTGAAAAATACATTCACCACACAACAGCCTCAGTTTTTTGTAGCCAAGCTTTTTTGCTACTTCCTTTCATACATTTGTTCATTAACCAGTAAAATCTCTTATATCCCAATGTAAGTCATTAAAAAATGCAAAAAATAAAGAGCACAGAGATGTATAAGGAACTAATTTCCTAAAACATTATCTATGAAATTGGTGTGAAGTAGTAGTTCCTTTAAAAATCATTGTGAACTATTCAAAGACGCTGTCATGCTGACGTAATTTAACCTCAGACAACCAAAAACACATGGAAAGCCTTTAGAAGATGTTTCATAAATGCAACACATTGACATCAAGAGATGACCACACTTGGAAATGTTCATTCCAGACAATGTCATTCAGTGACCCCAGTTCAAAGAAAAGGAATATAAGACACTGGTTTAATACCTTTTGAGGCTTTTCTGTGTTATAATTGTACACAATCTGACTGCAAGAAATCATGTCATCACCGTAGTCTGACTCTGGTTCAGATTTTGTCCTAAAAAGAAACACAAATCACTACAGACTCACACAATTAAAACCCTAAGAAAGTCAGGACAGACTTTCAGATACCAAGTGACCATTAGAACCTGCCAGTGATAAAAGTCACCAATGAAAGGGTACTATATTTAAAAGCATAGAGCTTGTTTTATCCAGTTTGTAAGAGGTGGGGGAAGTGACTGTCTCAGGAAAAAGCTTTCTACTGAGTCATGGATTTGCCTACATAGAACAAATGCCCAGAATGCCATCTACTGAAAATTTAAGAATTCCCATAAATTTACCAAACCTTGAACATGGCAATCTTCATTAACCTTCAGTGCCAATTGGTTATAGCACTAAATAAGCACAGAACAGTTAAGAGTCTTCCCAGTTCAGGAAAGAAAATCCTAACAAGTTTAACACAGACACCAGTTATCAAAAAGAAGGGAGCATATATTTTTTTGAAGAAACCTCACAATTATAGGGGACCTGCTTCAACTACTATTTGCTTGAAGTTGGAGACATGATATTTTTTTAATTGCCATCTCCCTCCCCCAACACAAATTACAGCAGCACTGACAAGAACTGACCTCCTAAAGCTACTGCGAATATTTTTGATTTCATTGTTGTAGCTCACACTGTTGATTATAGTTTGGAAGGCTTGGACAGGATCAATCAGCTGACCCCAAACTTTAGATCCGAGCTGATCCAAAATAACCATGAAACAGTGCAGGGCAGGCCAGAAGGGGTCAGTGGAATCATCTGAAACACAACAGCAACAGTGGAGAGGGTTGAAATGCAAGTCCTGGACATTCTTAGGCTAAGCAGAAATTGAAAGAGCTGGTTCTCATTGATTTTTCTAAAATATCAATAGAAAAGTATTCTAGTAAGTTGCAACTGTACTTTTTAACCTGGAAAAAGAATGGAAGAAGTCAAGCTCCTTTATTTGTACAGGGACACTGCTCCTTCTGCAGTCTTAAATCAACAGGAGCCTGGATGCCCATTATTAAATAATCCTGGTATTTCCCAACTCTATGAAACCAATTCTTTCACACTGATTTTTGCAGGGGAGTGCTAAGAAGTGGTACAACTTACACAGTTACTTATACTTTCACTTACTCAGCTAATTTATACTTCACATTTACACTACAAGCAATTGGTTCTTTCAAGAGTGTTCTTACTCCTTCATATAAGAAAATATATACCCTCAAATAAACCTGAAGTTTATACAGATCTGCTCATTTAAGAGGCAATCCTGGTCTTGAGCCCACAGGCCATTCCCAGACTATGCCACGGTAAGCCATGGGGTTACTAAATCTAAGTTCTAAATTTACAGCTGCAAAAGAGGGTCTCCTCAAATGGACAGATGGAAGAGTCAAATTTTAAGGCAAGTTGCAGCAATTCAGAAGGAGTTTCTTTACTTTAGGACTCAAAATTCAAACTTCAGGCCACATTGAAATGAGCACTCTGTATGCTCAAGCAGCCTGTACATTAAACGGAAACAATGACAGAAATTGCAGATTTCTCCTCTCAAAAACCTCTAAGGTTTTGTTAACCCAGATTTAGCTAAAGCATTGCCATCCCTTCTCCACTCCAGATTCTGGATGTCATCTTTCAGTATTTGTCAGGACTGCCCAAATATTGCACCTTTCAGATGATAAATAGGCCTCAGGTAAAATTAGCTCTCATTACACTACTGAGAACTTAACAAGGAATTTGATAAGATGAAAGATGAGCTATAAACTATCTTAATCTCAGTATCAAAGCTAGTTACCATCTGCTTCTTTCTCCATAGTGTGAAGTATAGACTGCATGAAATCATTTTGTTTGTCTGGGCCCAGTAACAGAGAGTCCATAGCTTGTTCTTCCAGCACTGATAGCAACATGCAAATTCCTACAGAAGAAAAAAAAGAAGAAAACTCTCTATATATTTGAAAAAATACACAGCACCTATGAAATTGCAGAGCTCTGACATGAAAGAAGTGCTTACAAATGGGAGACTACACAAATTAATTTCTGATCATAAATACTCACCCAGCCAATAGTTCTTGTAGTTGGCTGTATCATACAAGTGAGCTGGCAGAAGGATGAGTTTACCCTTTTCAAACATTGAAGAGCTGTAAATATCTGGATTCTCAAAAAGACCCAACTCAATAACTTTGAACAAACAAGTCAGCACTTCCTCTAAGTCGTAGTAATCATCCCTGTCAACCTTTCCTAAATTCCTTGCTGTTAGGATGGCCCATCGACGAATCTAAGGATTGAAACAAAAAGTTAGATATTAATAAAAAGAACAAATAAAATCACAATTCTGCAAAAGGAAGCACTGCTATTACAAACAGAACAAAGGCATTTTTAATTATTCTATTAGTAAAAATATAAGTCTTCAAAATAATCTTAGAAACAGGCTCGCTATACCTACAAGATGATGTCGGTGACAAGGAAGCTAAAACTCAGGGTAATACTGACAGGGAAAATTCCTTGGGATTTATGTAAACTGCAACAGTGTAGCCGTTAGTTTGTACTAATTTTATGTTATTTACATGTTACTGACCAAGATATTCTAATGAGAGAACTGCATCCTGTAACAGACATCAAGTTTTACTTACAGATAAATGCACCACACAGATTTTCTAAAATCATGCAAAGACAGCACTCAATCCCTTCAGTATCAACATGGTGCACAAAACCAGGACTCAGCAGAACAGGAAGGTACTTACCACCTCATTTGGGTGTACCAAAAAGAGATAAATTCCTGGGTATTTCTCAAAGACCTGAAAGGAGTCATGACTTAGTTCCATTTTACAGAGCACTTCTACACACAGCTCACCTAAAAGGGTAAGACACAGTTACAGTAAGGATTAATCTACAGGCTCACAAAAACAGTGCATTTGGTATTAAAATAAATATATACATTGATCCTGTGGTTTAACTACTGTTTATTTTCACCTCCTGCAGTGGAACAACACCATTCCCCTCCATGGGGATACGATCAGATACGTACTGACTTTCTTTGGCAGCAGCAGATATGGGTATTTCAGTATTTCCAGCAGGGGCACTCGCAGGTTGTTCTCAAAATTTGGGCCCACATAACCAGACAGACGTGTCTCCCCATGCTCATCGACCAGAAACAACTCATCATCTTCTCCTGTTTCTTCGTTCATGGATTTCTCCATGTGGGCAACAAGGCGGGAGGTTTCCAACTCCCACAAGTCCTGTTCAGTGGTGGAAAACAACAATCAAAGTGTACTCGTGAAGAAGGTGATTAAAGACATTTATTACCATGTACAGAAATCTTAATTACACTTTCACAAGCTGAAATCTCATTTTGAAAAGTTTCTTTCTACGCACGGTCCAAAACACTAAATGGAAATGGAATTCCATTATGCAAAGCACAAATTTCTCACTTTAAAGTTGAGACTACAAAGTCATTTTTAAAAGAATAGCCTTGAAACCAGATCCTGTTTCATAATTCTGTTAAATATTCATATTCATTTCAATACTTATTTTAGGTTAGTCACAAAACTTTGTTCCACTGGCCAATACACAGAAAGACACAACACAGGAGAAGATCGTATTTAGGAAGATAGGAAAGGCAATTATAAAATCTTGCTTTCTTACAGATTTTGCAATTAGTGGAAGGAAAAGAATACAAACAATGCAGAGAGACTGACTGATTTGCTGGATATTTGTAGGGATTCACTCACTTAACATTACTCATCTTAAGTAAGTGCTCCAAACCTCAAATAGACACCAAGTTTATTCAGTGCAGTACATGGACACAGAAAGGAACTTGCAGTAGGTCCAGACACTTCTCTTATTTCCAGTCTATGGAACTTCCAGTCACATGGAATTGCACTCCAGGGCAATCTAGCTGACCAATCTAAAGATCAACCTTTTAGACATCTGTATTATGATGGGTTAGGTAAAAACACATACTTTACATACACAGAAGGGAAAATAAGCTTTCCAAAAATATAGAATTGGAACTTTATGTAAGGGAGAATTTTATATATGTTAGGGAGGACTACAAAAGAGGCTTATATTTTTGGATTAATTGCACAGTCTTGGAAGGTCTGATCTCTGAAATTCAAACATAGGAGAAAACTACAAATGAGAAGTGAAAGCAAACGAAAACAGGAACAAACCAATAACTGAAGAGAAACCAGCGGAAATGAGGAAATACATTAAAGAAATGAGCTGTTAGTCTGGCAGATGTTCTTTGTTTCAGATGACAAGCCATCAACAGCACGAAAGAAGTCCAAGCTATAGTGTCAAGTCAGCAGCTTACAATTACTGGTTAAGCTCTTGCCAACTTGAATATATGCAAAACAAGAGGATCTCTGTTTTACAATCAGCAGTTTGCAATTCCATATGAAAAAACCAGACAGTTAAAAAGCAACATAACCTATTCCCAAAACCCAATAAAAACCCCCTCCCCCTACACTGAGGCTGGATCACAGAAGCCTCCTAATTAATCTCTTAACTAATTACCTCGTGCAATCTTGGACATTCTTCCCTTGCTTTGTGATATTCAACCACACACTCCAGGCAGTAACAGAGGTCATCATTTGATCCTTCAAAATCTTCCTGGGAAAGCCTTTGAGCAGCATAGTGCTTCAGGAACTCGGTGGTGTCAGCACCACTCTGTGTGCACCATCGGCATGTGCTCATTCTGGGGGAGGCAAAGAAGCAGGAATTAATGCCCAAAGCCTTCAAACAGCAAAATATTCCCTTTCAGCTACAAAAAGACCCAATTTTCAAGTGTTGCAAGCATCAGGATTTCAGTTACTCGTTAGCAAACTCCATGCAGGTGTTCTTACAACATCCACGTGCATACAGTTAAATAGATTAAAGCATTAAAGGGACATCACACAAAAAATGCCTGTGGAATAGCAAACAGTAAAAGTAAAGCACTGTAGTCAAATGTGCAAACTAGGGAAAAAAGGGTGAAAACTCATTTTACATTAAAAAAACTTAAAAATCTCCTTACCCACACATTGCACAATTTCCAGAACTACCATGCAAAGCTCTTGATATTATTTTACTGGTGTGTCTGGAATCTAGGTCTAGTGGCACGAAGTTTAATTAGCTTTTTTCCTTACGCTCCTGCTAAAATTCAGAGGTCAACAAATCCCTGTTGTCACAAGCAAAGGATATTTATACAGAACTTTCCTTTGTTATTTTTATAGACAGAAACAGTGCTAAAATTCTCTCCACAGATTGCTTTCCTCTAAAAACAAAAACCCTTCACTAAGCAGCAATGGAGCCATCTCAGATCCTCAGACAGTCTGAATAATTCCACAGAACACTGGAATCACGGAATAGTTTGGGTTGAAAGGGACCTTGAGGATCATTTCATTCCACCCCTGCCATGGGCAGGGACACCTTTCACTACCCCAGGTTGCTCCAAGCCCTGTCCAACCTGGCCTTGGACACTTCCAGAGATGGGGCAGCCACAGCTGCTCTGGGCAAACAATGCCAGAGCCTCACCACCATCACAGGGAAGAACTTTGTCCTAATAGTCAATCTAACCCTGCTCTCTGTCAGTTTGAATCCACTCCCCCCCATCCTAGCACTACAGTTCCTGATGAAGGATCCCTCTCCAGCTTTCTTGTAGGCCCTTTCAGATAATGGAAGGCTGCAAAAGCATGAACTCTTGAACTAACTATACAAAAATAAAGATGGTAACTAGTTCTTTTATTCTGCATAGCAAAAGTAGATAAAGCCAAGCCATAAGTGTTCTCATACATACACGCATACTGGGAAAACCCAACAATTGTGGCATTTACCTTTGAAAAAAGGAGCTATTTGCTGTGCAGGTGTGCCAGGTCACATGGTGGGAAGGAGAACAGCGCTGCCCTGCAGCCAGGGAAGGGGCTGAGCCCTTCAGCCATACATGTCCTGAGTGCAGAGGGCAGAGCCGTATCCTCAGCAATCCACCCCCTGGTGACCCAGTCTCGGTGGTATTTCAAAGATCTGGAGCAAAACAGAAATCAAACCACTGAATCACGGAATCAGTCCGGCTGCAAAAGACCTCCGAGATCACGGAATCCAACCTGTGACCAAACACCACCTTGTCACCCACACCAGAGCACCGAGTGCCACATCCAGCTGAACACCTCCAGGGATGGTGACCCCACCACCGCCCTGGGCAGCCCATTCCAATACTCAAATATTTAGCAACTCTTTCAGTGAAGGAATTTCTCCTGATGCCCAGCATGAACCTCCCCTGGCACCGCTTGAGGCTCTGTCCTCTCCCGTCACTCACTGTCTGGCAGAAGAGGCCAACCCTCCCTTGCTATAACCTTTTTCCAGATAGCATATCAGCAGAAATCTGTTCAGCTCACGCTTAAGTATTGCTTTGGTATTTCAGTTAATAGTTGCATTAATGCATTTCCTAAAGCGGTAAGTACGATTTGCAAGAGAATCCCTTCTGTCATTCAAATGTGGATGAGACAATGTTTATCTCGCTTTCACTCGGAAAAAGCGTAAATATTTACCTATGCCCGTTAAGCGAGGAAATCGCTTAAAGGAGCGTGGGCGGGCACACGAACGACCCCCAGCCGCGAGCCGCACCGTGCCCTGTAACGCTGCTACCGACCCCCCGCACCGGCTGCGGAGCCTCGGCACCCGCGTATGGAACGCCCGAGCGCCGAAAACTCTCGGTTTCGCGGTTGGAGCTGCCGCAGCCTCCCCGGTGCCCCAGCCCCACCGCAATCCCAACCCCAACACGAACCCCAACCCCTGGAGCGCCCCGTGCGCGCCCCGGCAGCTCCACCCGAGCGCCCCGCTCGCCTGGGCCGCCCTGCCCTGTGCCCTCCGTCCCTTCCCGCCAAGCGGGACCCGGCCCGGCGGGGCAGCGCCTGCCCTGAGGCGGCGTGAGGGACCGACACAAAGGGCGTCCCGCCAGAAGCGCGGGCTCCGCGGCGGCGGCACAAGCTCCAACGCGGTGCTGGGCGAGCGGACGCTCCCTCCGCTCGTGGCTCGCTCCGCTCCCCGCTCACCTCACGCGGCTCCCGCGGGTCTCTCGGTCCGCCCGGCCCGGCCCGGCCCGGCCCTCCCTGAGGCCGCGGCGCTCCCCGCGCTTCCGGACGCGGCCGGAAGTGGGCGCTCGCTGCCTCCCGGGAGGAGCCTTAAAGGGCCAGCGCGGCCCCGACAGGCGGGGAAACTGAGGCACGGGGCTGGGCCGTGTTGCAGCTCTGCCGTGATGATAGCGATGCCCGAGAAGATTGGCTGGAAGTAAAACCCCATAGACTGGTGTGTATAGAGCGAGTATTTGTTTGTTGCGGTGCTGGTGGTGAGGGGGATTTCTCTGCCTCACTCGCTCACCCGTGTCAAGTGCTGTAGTTTATTTGTACAGTAAGTGTTCCTTGATGTTGCTATGTCATTATCATAATATACGTGCCGGAGCTAATTTGCATGATGTTATCTCATGGTTATAAATAGTTCTTCTGTGCTGCCCTTGCACCTCCTCAATTTAGGTGGTCTTGGGGATATTCTTCAATGAAGGTCTTCCTCACGTCTGAACTTTTCAACTTTGTTTTCATAGCATGGGCAGTTATGGTGTTCCTTGGTCTTTCTGGATCTAACTGGTCTAAATTCTTCATTTTGTGGCTAATTGGCTTTACAATTGCCAATTTCTCATTAGTCCATCCTCCTGCTTCCCAGTACAGCTATACTTGTCTGGTTTTGAGATTGTTCACCTGGCCAGTTTCCATTTATTTAAGCAGCTAGTTAACTGTATACTGGGTATTGCATTGTATAGAAGATTATGATTCAGGTTACATAGGTATAGAAAGTTATGATTCAGTTTATATTGGTGTCTTATACCTCAAACTTTTTAAGCATCTTGTAACTTTGACCCAAGTTATATTGGCATCACCTTTCTCCACCTCCTTGGTTAAGACCTTACTGGAAAGAGGGGTGAAAAAAGCAATACCCGTTTGATCCTGAGCTACTTCTTCAGCTTTGAAATGCTGCAAACACACCCTTGGAACTCGTCTGTCTTTGATAACACCACACAGCTGAAGAGTTTTGTGCTGTAACACCACTCGGGCCATGAGCACGCCAGGGAAATGCCTGAAGTGACACGTCTGCTTGGAACACCCAAGTTTTTAGGGTGCTTTTACACTTGAAGGATCTGTCATGCTCTTATTTATAATGCAGTCTGATACATAAAGCTTTGTCAACCGTATTTCCTTCATCATTGCATGGAGCCTCTTGGTTTTTTTTTATTTTAAACCTCTGCACAGTTTGCTCTGTTTGCAGTAATACTGAAATATCCATGTGAAAGAGCCGTGCTCCCCTGGGCCCGGGGAAGAGGATGGCAAAGGGAAAAGCTCCTTCCTTATGCTATTAATAATCAACATGCAAGTATCTGCTCCTGTGCAGACAGATTGCACACACCACACCCAAGGAGATGAAGGGGAAGGAGTTTCCTTACTCCATTCCCAGGGCTGCAGGGAGATGGAAGCCTNTTTATATTGGTGTCTTATACCTCAAACTTTTTAAGCATCTTGTAACTTTGACCCAAGTTATATTGGCATCACCTTTCTCCACCTCCTTGGTTAAGACCTTACTGGAAAGAGGGGTGAAAAAAGCAATACCCGTTTGATCCTGAGCTACTTCTTCAGCTTTGAAATGCTGCAAACACACCCTTGGAACTCGTCTGTCTTTGATAACACCACACAGCTGAAGAGTTTTGTGCTGTAACACCACTCGGGCCATGAGCACGCCAGGGAAATGCCTGAAGTGACACGTCTGCTTGGAACACCCAAGTTTTTAGGGTGCTTTTACACTTGAAGGATCTGTCATGCTCTTATTTATAATGCAGTCTGATACATAAAGCTTTGTCAACCGTATTTCCTTCATCATTGCATGGAGCCTCTTGGTTTTTTTTTATTTTAAACCTCTGCACAGTTTGCTCTGTTTGCAGTAATACTGAAATATCCATGTGAAAGAACCGTGCTCCCCTGGGCCCGGGGAAGAGGATGGCAAAGGGAAAAGCTCCTTCCTTATACCATTATTCAGCACCTGGGAAATAATCAACATGCAATTATCTGCTCCTGTTTTTTATTGCACACACCTCACCCAAGGAGATGAAGGGGAAGGAGTTTCCTTACTCCATTCCCAGGGCTGCAGGGAGATGGAAGCCTCTCTTTCCTCAGGTCTGTTTCCCCAAAGCAGCCAGTGCAGTGATGGCTCCAAGTTGACAGTTCCAGCCCTGACTTGCTCATATTTAGCAAAGAAACTGCTTTTAACGAGTATCAGCAAGATTTTTCCAGCTCATGCCATGAGGTGACCATTTGAGCTGGAATGCTCCTGGTTCAGGGACAAGGGAGTGGGGCAAGGGAGTGAAAGTGCCTCGGAAAAATATTTTGAAAGGTGGTTTTGAAGCCCAAACATGCAAGATAATGAGTGGAGAATGAGATAGCAGAGCTAAAACAAAGGCAACTATCATGTCTGTATTGCTGATTAACAGGCACACATTTTCCCCTAATAACTCTAAATTGCAGCAGGATTGCAGGGGAATTCCCTGGAGCAGGGAAACCTCTCAAGGTTTGGGATCCCCTCACCTGAGCCCCACCCCGAGGTCTTTCCCTGCCCAAAGGCAAGAGATCTCTTACCCACTGGGATCCTTGGTAAGGGACTGAGAGCAGCTGAATTAGTACTAATGAAATACCACTGATTCATGGGGCTACTCTATTAATGATAAACTTCACATATATAAACCACTGATCAGCTCTGTCACCAAGCCTGGAGCCAGCTGCACCCAGACTCCTCTCTGAGGAGTTAGAAAGGAAGGGGAGCCATTCTGAACCTCAGGAGTCAACTGGAGGGTCTTTCTTACCCTTTGTGTCTCCAAAGCTCTTTGTGAATCACTAACTTGATTTTAACTCTGTTTTCCTTTGTATGTTTCTTCCATGCAGTCATTAATAAGGTGAACTCTGCCATCAAGCTTATTGAACCTTGGTAAACCACTGTTAAAACTTGATTAAATCCCATCAAATTTGTTGAACTCTGTCAGATTATTATTTGCATTCAATAAAACATTGCTGCTTATCTCTTTAGGGTGAGGTGCATCCCCACTCAGCCACAACAGTTTTCTTTTAAAGCAAAGAATAAAATAAATCTCAGCATGGAGGCAGAAGTTTATTTCTGCAAGATCTACTCTAGAAACTCTACAACCAGGCATCATTTGTGCTCTTGCCTGCAGACAATTCAGAGCATCTCCATGTTCTAGGAAAAGAAAAAAACAACTTGAAAAACACAAACTTTTTAGATTCAGAAATTCAAGTTTTTCAGCTTTTAACCTTCAAACCCACGAAGCAACACAAAGACCTAAGTGGGAGAGGTGTGTGTTTTCTTCCCCCCTTCCCATTTCATCTCTCGGCTGGAAAACTTTACCCTCAAAGCAGTGGCTGATGGCAGGGGAGGTCCTGCCTGTCTCACAAAAATCCCAGTGCTTTCTATCTTCAGAGAGACTAAAGCCAGACACAGTTAAATATGGAAAGCTCTCCTTTAGAATCCCTTGCTACAAGTCACCTTCCAGACCCTCCAACAAGGCCTTTATTTCAAGCCCTTGAAAGTTCTAGATTTTCAATGATGATTATTAGAATTGAAGAGGTAAATTGTCACTTATCAAAATGACCCTCAAAAAGCAGGGACTGAGTCTTCTTGCATTACTGTCTAGTACAGCATATGGGAAATATAAACGAGCCATACAAAGACTTTATACAGTAAGGTATTTGGGGGGTTTTTTACATTCATTCAGTCAATTTACAAATATTCACTTCAGGCAGGGAGTTAAAAATATCATACAAAACATCAGTGCAACCTCCATCTTATTGCTTAATAAGAAAATTAAAACGTAGAAATTCTCCTTGGCAAAATAAAAATATTATATAAACAATATATATAGTTTTGGTTAGCATGAACTGATGAATAGTAGTGGACAAAAGTCCTTTGTGTCTAGAAGGGCTGAGAAAAGTGTAAGTCTGCATAAAAAATAAAATCAGTTGCTTTTAAAAATACCTGTTTAAAAAAAACCCACCAACTGAAAAGTTGTGCTGTTTTCATCAACACAGATATCCTTAAAATTCGATTATTACAGAGATTTAAAAGCAAACTGAAAACCTTTTTCCAATCCCATGAATTTTAAAATAATAAAATTCTGAAAACCAAGTTCATTCATAAAGGGAAAACAGCAGCTTTCAACTCCACAGAAAAGAAGTATTTTGAGACATTTAGAAAGCAACTTGGATGCTTACACAAAGACTTGTAAAACCAGAGCTAAATGAAATCAAAGCTGGCATCAACAGCCTGGCTATTCGCAGGTGATGAACTGCACCCATTTTCAACCAGACTCAGCTGCAGTTAAATATGCAAATCAGGCATTGGTTTTAGGACAGTCAATTAATCACTCTCTTCACTGGAGTCAAAAATGTCACTGAGTCGGAAAGCCCTCTGCTGCTGCCTATCTGCTGAAATGCAAAAACTACGGCGTTTCCCCTCTTCTTTTCTTAACTTTTCTTCAAGTTCTGGGAGCTTCTTTTCATACAGATAGTCAATAATTTCTATGAGAAAAAAAAGAAGTAGTTTTAATTGAATCTGTAGAGGAACAGCATCTCACAGACAGAAATGATGTTGTCAGTGTTAAATGCACAAAATCTCTCTTGTTCTGATCACAGGGGCTGCAGGGACATCAGACATAACACAAACATGCAAAGAGAAATTAAAATGCACAGTCTTAAAACTCTTCAAGCCAAGGTATTAAAAAGAACAGGTTCATAAGCACTTGCATGAAGAGGACACTGAGTTATAAAACAGCAGTTAGTAAAATAAGTATAAAGCCTAAGGTTTTAGCCAGTTAGGAAGAAATTGAACCAGAATACATCTCCTCTGAGATTCAAGCCAAAGCCTTAAGGAGTACATACAAACAGCTGGCATACTGACCAGAAAAAGTCTTTCTTTTCCATAAAGGGACAGAGGACATTTTTAGCCTATAAAACTTTGATTGAACATAGGCTCTAGGAACATCTCTGCAAAGAGAAGAGTGCCAAGAATTAGTGGTGTAAGGAACTATTGTAAAACTTAATTGTTACTGAGTTACCCATTCCTGAGAGTAATGCTAGTCAAACCCTAGCTTAGATTTAGGTAGAAAGGATGGAATTCAAATAATAATTAACCCATAATATCAAAATCCTAATTTTTCCCATTAGCTCATTAACACCTGGAAGCACAGATACACAACACTCCAGTATTTGGAATGTTAAGGGTTTCAGACCTTGGCTTCCTGCTCAGTGCCATGCCAGGACATGCAACTGCAATGTTTGCAACATCTCCTACAGTTGTAAAGGTATCAGAACTTTGATTCATCTGCTTGAACTACCCTCTGTGTCCATAAAAAGAGGGAAAGGAGGTTTACCCGATAGCTTTACTGAGTTCATCCCAGTTTACTTCACTGGCATCCTCTGCTTTTGTTTCATTCAACCTGTGAATGTATGACAGAAGCAGTTTGCAGGCAGAACTCAAGACATAATTCAGTGCTCCCAGCTCCCCCAGAAATTACAGGACGTTTTGTCCAGAGAAAGAATGATTGCAAAACATGTATCAAGCTGCAAGCAGGCTGTTCTCATCCTGCAAACTTTTATAAACACAGCTCAAACAGTGGGAGACACTAAAACATCCCAGTGCTCAGAACCGTACCTTTTAATAAGATTGATCTTGGCCTTTAATCCATTGGTCCCTCTGTACAACTCCTGCCCTCTGGTCAATTTGCTTGTTAAAATCGAATTCCTTTGAAAACACACAAAACAGGTTTCTCTCATTACAAGAAATTCCAAGCATCAAGATGCTGCTGTCACAGAGAGGCAGTGTTCTGCCAAGTGACAGGGGGGATTGAAAGGACACAGTCACCAATGGAAAGAATGGTCTTATTTTACTATGAATATAAAGGCAACAGAAAAGTAAAATGATATGTTCAATAAAACTACACACTTGGCTTTAGCAACAAGTAAAAATAAGCAAGGGAATGCACTAATCATTACTATATCAGAGAAAGGATAGTGATTGAGAAAGATACATCACCAATTGCCTCAATGTTTTACCATCATCCAGACCCTGTCACTGGGGAGCCCCATTTCACAGCCAGGACCTGGAGAACCCTTCCCAGCAACTGGGAAATCCTACACAGTGTGTCCATCCCTAGGTCAGGTCTCCAAATTCACCCCAAAAGTGGGTCCAGCTTTTAAAGGCCCCAAATCAGCAAGTCAAAGTGACTTGCTTATATTTTTAGCACAGAAACACCTGGATCTGATGCCACACTTCCCAACCAGCAGGGGCCAGGCTTGGCCAGGGCCCAGGCCTTGGCTGGGAAGGTTTCCCCTGAAATACCCTACAAACAAGCTGCCATTCCTGTTGGCTGGGAAAGTTTCTTAAAATGATACAGTTCTTGCAGATAACTATGCAAGGTTATGTGAAAGCTTCTGAAGCAGCTGGTTTGGTGTTAAACAGCTGGCATAAGGTTCTCAGTCATCTAGTTTTAGCTAAATAATACTGCTGGTGTTAGTCACAATGCCCAGGGTTCATCATGTAAGTCAGCTCTGCTGCTCAGGCCTCAGCACACCAGGCAGAAATCAGGCTTTGCTATCACAGCAAACAGAAAACCTGCTGCCAGTAGCAAAGAGTTGTCTCAGACACATCTGCAATGCCTTTTCTGTGCTCTACAATCTCCTACCAGTCCTACCAAAGGATCATGATGGTACAAAACACAGGTTTTGCAGAATAAATACACCCCAGAGCACATTTTACTATCTCAGTTTCGTCCAAGCCCTCACCATTTCTGTTTGCATTGTCTCCAATATCGACTTCCCACTTTGGTTTCAATCTCAGTCCATGGCAGTGGCTGGCACAGCTTCTCACGGTCAATCCACAGATCCGTGTTTGACTGTTCCAGTGGGAAAACAGAACTCGGCTTTTCTGTTTCCAGTTTTCTCCTCATCACCTCCTTCACTGCATTCATTAACTTCTGGGTCTCTTCCTTTGTCCAAGGACCATAGTTAATAGCTAAAATTGAAAACCCACCAGGTTAAGGCATAATTTATCATAAATGATTTGGGGAAAAAAGGCAAAAGAGCAAATGTTTCATTTTGTATGTTTTTCATTTATAGGACCAACTTCTTAACAAATGTCCTAGAAACTCTTCTGCATACAACTTGAGAGTTCAGCCTAAACACTAAAGAACAGTCTGATCCCCAGTTTTTATCTTTATAAACCTGGCTGCCAAATTCATTCTGCCCTCCCCACGAAATCATCTATTTTAGATGTCAGTTTTGTTAATAAAGTGTTTATTTGTTCCACTTCTTTTCTATTTTCTTTCAGAGATCTTTCTCATCCTTTCCACATGAAAATGCAATCAGTGGTGTGAAGAAGAGGACCACCACTACAAATTAATTAATTAAAACAAGTATTAATTAATTAATACTTGAAGGACTTTTTCCTTATGTTTAGGGTACCTACACCATACAGTTCAAATAACATTACACAAAAAGAATTGTTTTTCTTAAAATTACATACCTGACTTGATTTCAGAGAATTTCATAGCAACTGAGAGGTTAGAACGGGACATCAACTCAGAAATCTTCTTCCAATCATTGCCATGCAGAGCTTGATACTTCTTTAATTTTTCTTTTTCTTCCTTAGTATACCTGGTTGAGGAAATGGGCACAGCTTCAGCTGTAAATTCAAACCATTTCAATCTCTTAACGAGCTGTAACATCTGCAGGTGATCAATGTTAATCATCACTATCACTTCAAGTCACATTTGAGAGGAATCAATGAGGGAAAATGAACTACCAATTAAGTCACAGTAGCTGGCACAAATGGGAGAGATGATCTTCATTTGAATCCATTTTTAATTTACAAATAATCAACACAGACTGACATTAGCATTCAGAAACACTTTTAAAGTATTCCCTTACCTTCCTTTATAATTATTTGGGTCAAACATCTTCCTTGCTCGATAATATATCAGCCTCCAGGGCCGGGGTATGCCCTCAGCTGGAAGGTAAAGGATCATTTTTAACAAACATTTCTCACAGTGCTGAGGCCAAAATGAAACAAACCCCAACACCCAACACCACACATTTTCATGACTGTGCTGTCAACAACAGATTCTTTCCACTCACCAGCTACAAACAGCATGGACTGGCTGTGCATTTGATCCAGGTGTGATTAAAATTTAACTGGCATGCTGAACACTCCCATTAAAAGAGAGACATGAGACAGCCACCAGGCAGGAGGCTGAGGAGACACTGGGTGCTTACAGACTGTTCCAACTGGGAAAAGCAGGCACTGGGGGCACCCAGCAAAAACCAAGGGAAGATCTCTGCTGAAGGGAAGATGCACAGAGACCAATCCCTGGGAACACACAAGCACCTTGGTCAGCAGTGCCCAGGAGAGGGGACTGCAAGGCACACAACACTGATNCCCAAAAGTGGGTCCAGCTTTTAAAGGCCCCAAATCAGCAAGTCAAAGTGACTTGCTTATATTTTTAGCACAGAAACACCTGGATCTGATGCCACACTTCCCAACCAGCAGGGGCCAGGCTTGGCCAGGGCCCAGGCCTTGGCTGGGAAGGTTTCCCCTGAAATACCCTACAAACAAGCTGCCATTCCTGTTGGCTGGGAAAGTTTCTTAAAATGATACAGTTCTTGCAGATAACTATGCAAGGTTATGTGAAAGCTTCTGAAGCAGCTGGTTTGGTGTTAAACAGCTGGCATAAGGTTCTCAGTCATCTAGTTTTAGCTAAATAATACTGCTGGTGTTAGTCACAATGCCCAGGGTTCATCATGTAAGTCAGCTCTGCTGCTCAGGCCTCAGCACACCAGGCAGAAATCAGGCTTTGCTATCACAGCAAACAGAAAACCTGCTGCAGCTAGCAAAAAGTTGTCTCAGACACATCTGCAATGCCTTTTCTGTGCTCTACAATCTCCTACCAGTCCTACCAAAGGATCATGATGGTACAAAACACAGGTTTTGCAGAATAAATACACCCCAGAGCACATTTTACTATCTCAGTTTCGTCCAAGCCCTCACCATTTCTGTTTGCATTGTCTCCAATATCGACTTCCCACTTTGGTTTCAATCTCAGTCCATGGCAGTGGCTGGCACAGCTTCTCACGGTCAATCCACAGATCCGTGTTTGACTGTTCCAGTGAGAAAACAGAACTCGGCTTTTCTGTTTCCAGTTTTCTCCTCATCACCTCCTTCACTGCATTCATTAACTTCTGGGTCTCTTCCTTTGTCCAAGGACCATAGTTAATAGCTAAAATTGAAAACCCACCAGGTTAAGGCATAATTTATCATAAATGATTTGGGGAAAAAAGGCAAAAGAGCAAATGTTTCATTTTGTATGTTTTTCATTTATAGGACCAACTTCTTAACAAATGTCCTAGAAACTCTTCTGCATACAACTTGAGAGTTCAGCCTAAACACTAAAGAACAGTCTGATCCCCAGTTTTTATCTTTATAAACCTGGCTGCCAAATTCATTCTGCCCTCCCCACGAAATCATCTATTTTAGATGTCAGTTTTGTTAATAAAGTGTTTATTTGTTCCACTTCTTTTCTATTTTCTTTCAGAGATCTTTCTCATCCTTTCCACATGAAAATGCAATCAGTGGTGTGAAGAAGAGGACCACCACTACAAATTAATTAATTAAAACAAGTATTAATTAATTAATACTTGAAGGACTTTTTCCTTATGTTTAGGGTACCTACACCATACAGTTCAAATAACATTACACAAAAAGAATTGTTTTTCTTAAAATTACATACCTGACTTGATTTCAGAGAATTTCATAGCAACTGAGAGGTTAGAACGGGACATCAACTCAGAAATCTTCTTCCAATCATTGCCATGCAGAGCTTGATACTTCTTTAATTTTTCTTTTTCTTCCTTAGTATACCTGGTTGAGGAAATGGGCACAGCTTCAGCTGTAAATTCAAACCATTTCAATCTCTTAACGAGCTGTAACATCTGCAGGTGATCAATGTTAATCATCACTATCACTTCAAGTCACATTTGAGAGGAATCAATGAGGGAAAATGAACTACCAATTAAGTCACAGTAGCTGGCACAAATGGGAGAGATGATCTTCATCTGAATCCATTTTTAATTTACAAATAATCAACACAGACTGACATTAGCATTCAGAAACACTTTTAAAGTATTCCCTTACCTTCCTTTATAATTATTTGGGTCAAACATCTTCCTTGCTCGATAATATATCAGCCTCCAGGGCCGGGGTATGCCCTCAGCTGGAAGGTAAAGGATCATTTTTAACAAACATTTCTCACAGTGCTGAGGCCAAAATGAAACAAACCCCAACACCCAACACCACACATTTTCATGACTGTGCTGTCAACAACAGATTCTTTCCACTCACCAGCTACAAACAGCATGGACTGGCTGTCCCTTTGATCCAGGTGTGATTAAAATTTAACTGGCATGCTGAACACTCCCATTAAAAGAGAGACATGAGACAGCCACCAGGCAGGAGGCTGAGGAGACACTGGGTGCTTACAGACTGTTCCAACTGGGAAAAGCAGGCACTGGGGGCACCCAGCAAAAACCAAGGGAAGATCTCTGCTGAAGGGAAGATGCACAGAGACCAATCCCTGGGAACACACAAGCACCTTGGTCAGCAGTGCCCAGGAGAGGGGACTGCAAGGCACACAACACTGATAAGACTTCCTAGCAAATCTTCCCAGCCCAGGAGCAAACTCCCAGACTGGAATGAAAGTCAACATCAGGCAAACGTGCCAATGCAGAGGGAAGGGTTGTGTGCCTGAAATAACCACAGAGGAACAAATCTGTAGTTTGATCCCAGTATCCTGATCCATGACAGGCTGCCCTTGCCTGAGATGATATCACCAAATACACAAAATAAAGCTCCTGGGGCACGAGAAGATGCCCATGTCTTGGAAAACTGACATGGCTCAGTTTCTTCCACTCCCCTCAGTCCTGCACCTGCCACCTATTTATGTGATCTAAGAAAGGTGACAATTTCAGACAGGACTTAATCACTCACAGCTGCCATTAGTAACCCTAATTATAGTTTAGCAAATGATGCACTTAAAGCCATAAATCCCAAATGTAAGTCTGGAAGTCTTCACTGATCTTGACCATGTTTTATCTCTAAACTCCTCCTATCTGAGACCAGATAATAAGAACAGTGGCCTGTTCTCTGCAGATTACCAACTACATCATGTCAGCAGCTCCTTTTTTTTTTTTACCAAATTTAGCAACATCAGTGCTTTTCAATGGAAATTATTTTACAAAATAGGCCATGATATCACCAGGTTGTAAAATGCAACATTCAGCTGTCTGAGGATGAACTGAAAAACTCACAGATTTTTTCACAAAAATGATGTTCTATTTTCAGGCGATGGATGGTGTCTTTATCTTCTGGATACCTTGAGGTAAACAAAAGTTTTTCAGGACTGTCTATTCCAGTAAGTGACAAGAACTCTTCAACATTTTTCTTGATTTGTTTATTTTCCTTCTGGGTAAATCTGCCAAACTTGACAGCAATACCTAAAATACAGAAAGGTTAAAAACACCAAGTCAAACCTCAAGTACCAGATCTCTTGCACATCTCAGGTATCAACAAATTCAGAGGGGAAAAGAGAAGAGTGAAAGAGACAAAATCAGCTGGGAATCAGCAATTAAGACACAAGTTTGGACTGAAATTTGCCAATGTGGAAGCAGGTGCTACAAAACAGAGAAACAGAAAATATGTCAGTGGAATGAAATGAACCAGACATGACACAAGACACTTTTCTCCCTGTCCAAACATTAGCACAGCTGCACAGCCCTTCCTCAGTGCAACAGGATTTCAGAGAGCTCACCCTGTCTTTTAAACTCCTTAAACCTTGTTAGGTCTCTTCCAGCCATTTTCTTGACAGAACTGTCTGATATATTCTTCACATGAGGAATAAACTCTTCCAGTTCTTGTCTTGCAGTGTCCAAATCTATGACTGAAGTCATGGCAGAGTCCAGGCCTTCTTCCTCATCCACACTGACCTCATCAGAGGCTGCCAATTCAGTAAAGGAATTGTTCTGCTGCTTCTGCTTCTTATTTTTATGTGATGCTGAGACTTTTGGTGTCCTGATATTAAAAAAAAAGGCATAAAATAAAACACACCACTGGAACTCCAAACCAGAGAGATTTTGTTAACATCTCCACCATTAAGAGAATGAACGTATTCATTAATTACAGAACAAAAAATACTTCACACATCCACTGCCTTGCATTTCTAACCTTTTAACATAATTTAATAATTGTAATTTATCACCAAATTTATATACTTACAATAACCAAGGAGCTTTCTGAAGTTCTGAAAATCCACAAAACTCTCCCACATGGGCATACTGAAGAAATAATGTATCTTGCTACCACTGGCACACAGATTTTTTCCCTCTGTCTCTTATTAGTGCTCCTGTTTTGTGTTCTAGACACTGTAAAGGCATCAAGAACTACTTACATGAGCATTTATTGCACAGAACATTGAATTTTTTAGCTCACCTTACTAATTGCTTGCTTAAAATGCACATGTGCACTATAAATATCAAGTTTAGCAAATGAAATCCCTTTCTTTTCCCTCTACTTTTCTTTTTTTAAATGTGAATTGTTTGCACATAAATTATTTCCATACCTACAGTTTTTAAAGAGGAGAAAAGAGCCTACACTGAAGTATCCTTAAAAATTGTTATTGGATCTCCACAAGACAACTGAGCTTTTAAAGTAGGTCTCTAACATAACACATGCTGTGTAAGTTCAAAGTTTTTCTTTAAAACACACACAAAACAGGGTGATGAAAAACCTGGAAGCCAAATAACCTGAAGGGAATGTATTTGGGGAGTGGAGGAAGGAAAAAACCCCACAAACAAAACCTGAACTTACATCACATCAGACTCTGAAGAGCTTTCTTCCACGACAAAAGTGCTGCTTTTAATTGCCTTTTTAGCATGTGCTGGAGTCTTTTTAGCTCGATCAGCTGCTTTACTGGGCGTAGAAAAATCAGCAGGGAGCTCCTCACTGATGGCAGAGGCAGCATCACAGTCTCCATCCTCACCTGCAGGTGAAGGCCACCTGGTGTGCCCCCTGCCCTGCTCTGAGGGTGACAGCAGTGGCTGCTCAGCTGCTCCATCTGTGTCCTCCTGCACATCCTGGGCACTGTCCTCTCTTCTCCTCTTCTTCTTCTTCTTTTTGGATTTCTCTTTCTTGCTGTGTTTCTCAGAGGGAGGCGGCTCACACACCTCATCCGCTTCAGGCTGCTTTTCTTTCTTTTTCTTCTTGGGTTTTTTAAAACAAGCATCAGCAGCACCCTCCTGGCAGTCCTGGCTGCTGTGCTGCTTTACAGGGACACAGGTGACATCGCTGAGCTCCTCAGTGCCCTCCCTCTTCCTCTTCTTCCTCGGGGAAGCAGCTGCTCCAGTCCCATTGCTGATTGCATGCTCCACCCTCACACAGTAATTATCTATCAAAGCCTGCTGCTTCTCACCCTTTTTTTTCAGTTTTTTCTTCTTTTTCCTGCCCTCCCCACCCTGTGCTGCTGCATCTTCAAAGAGCACCAGGGAAGAGTGGCCGAGCTCTGGATCTTCCACAGTTTCAGCATTTTCATGTTTGTGGTTGGACTGGTCGTGTTTCCTCTTCTTCTTTTTCTTCTTCTTGACAAAATCCTGGACTTGAAAATCATCTGCATGTGCTTTGCCTTTCATTTTTTTTCTCTTAAGTAAAAGAGAGTAGTTTTGTTTAAGTGTTGTCATTTATACACGGTTTTTGTTTAAAAGAGAACACCACCCCACAAAAAAAACCCCAACAAAAAGCACAAACCCCACCCAAAACGTTAACAATTAAAAACTCAATTTTATCTTAAACTCTTACTTTTCAATCCACTTAGTTTTGTAAAGTGCCTAGGAAAAGCTGATGCCTTCTTTGTCAAACAGATGCGCATCACAGCTGTCCCCAGCCTTCAAAGTGCCTTCCTACAATAACAAAAAACACTTTAATAAATTTCATAACTATTAGCTTTGGTTTTGAATAACTAAGCAATGTCTGACCATTATGTTCAACTCAGCTTTCAGCACGGAAACAGCAGCAAGCTAAAAGCAACAGAGAAATGAGACTCATCAACACGAAAGCCCAAATCCCCTAATTAGAAGTTTCTGACGGGCCGAACTCAGCCCTGCCGGCTCTGTCCCAGGACAGGGTAATTCCTGCAGAATTCAGTCACACAGAGCAGGCAGGAAGCATTTCTAGCACATTTTCCACATCCAGCACACACAAAACGCTCATTACGCAACACCCGCATAACGTTTGAAACACAAGCCTTTGAATTTCGCATCCCCAGGGCAGTTCGCACCGCCGGCCGGTCTCGGGCATCCCCTCCCCGCCACCGAGGGGAACGAGCGGCCCCGAAGGCTCTGTGAGGCTCAAACCACAGCTCGCCCCTAGGCCCAGATACCGATAAACCCCGCCTGAGCATGGGTGTGCGGCCGGGCCCCGCCGCTCCTCTCCGCCGCCCTGGGGCTACCGAGGGAGACTCCTAGCGCACCCACAGAGCTCTGGGCGGCCCCGGGGTTTGAGGAACCCGCAGCCCCTCACGGACCCTCCCGGCCCCGCCGGGCCTC
The DNA here is from genome assembly GCA_013400495.1 of Nicator chloris. Lineage (NCBI taxonomy): Eukaryota > Metazoa > Chordata > Aves > Passeriformes > Pycnonotidae > Nicator > Nicator chloris. The sequence goes on from WAAE01003014.1 coordinate 138,469, forward strand.
CCGTTACCTCCACGCGGTGTCCGCCCGCACTGCCGGCCCCACTGCGCCCCGCCCCCGGCCCATCCGTTCCCCCGGCGGAAGCGGCCCCAGCCGGACCCATCAGAGCGGCGCACCGCCTGTTGCCTGGAGACGGACGCCGCCGCGCGCGCCTCGAGTTCGGTGGGAGAACCCCGGCACCGGCACCGGGGCCGTACAGAGACCCCCGGGATCGGGATCGGCACCGGCACCGGCGAGAGAGCCCTGGAACCGGCACCGGGACAGCCGAGACCCCCTCCCGGCACCAGGACCAGGACTGAGACAGCCGAGAGACCCCCGGCCCAGGACCGGCCCCCCGCGCCATGGCGGGCGGCAGAGCGGGGCCCCGGCTGCGGCCGATGACCTTGGCCGAGGCGGGCCCCGGCACGGAGAACGAGCGGCTGGGGTTGGTCCGGCTCAGCATGCTGCGCAACCCGCTCATCATCAAGGTGAGCCCCGCGACCCCCGTTCCCTCCGACCCCGAGCCCTGCCCGGACACGGCCACCCCCCAGTCGTATCGCCATGGCCACCTCCCATCCCACAGCCAACGGGACCCCGGCGAGGGTGGGGGGTCACGGTCGCCGCGGGCAGCTCTACAGCTGAAAACTTTCCCCTTCAAGAGGTTAAAACCAGGGGTTTTTTTTCCCCACCACTGATTTATACGTCAAAGAAATTGTGTTTCCCTGCTGTTTCTTCACACGGTCTTGTTTTAAACACCCGGCGGTCCCCAGCCGATGATGGGCACAGAGCAGGATTGGTTCGACCTGCAGGGGTTTTCCCCAAGTCATAAGCCCAGAGGTCTGAGAAGCACTCGGTGACAGGGACCGAGAGATCACTGGGGCTGCTCTCCACCCCCAGACGCAGCAGAGGGGTCCCGAGGAGAGGGTCACACAAACTGTATCCACCTGAATTACCACCACCGTTGGAAGAGGCCGCCCAGGGAGGTTTGGAGTCACCATTATTGAAGGAGTCCAAGGAACGCCTGGACGTGGCACTCAGCGCTCTGGTCTGAGTGTCGAGGTTGTGATGGGTCACGGGTTGGACTCGATGATTTTGGAGGTCTTTTCCACCCTAAGTAATTCTGTGGTTCTGTAATTAGCATTTGTAGACCTACTGCGGAGGGTCTGGTCCCTTCCCACACTCCTGGCACTTCTCAGTTTGTTAATCCTACTCGTATCCCTGCCCTGTGCACCGGCTGAGCACGGGATGCGGCTCGGAAAGTTTTAAGCATCTGGCTTCGCTTGGTTCCTCCTCGACACCCACACCCCCAGCCAGTGACGCTTAACCGCTGCCTGTGCCCGAGCGGCAGCTGAAGTGCAGCTCTCGTCCCCTGGATGGCACTCGCAGAACGGCTTCGTGCCCGAACCGGCGCTCCCAGCCGGCACCGAGCCCCGAGCCCTCCCCGCGCTCGGGGCCGGGGACGCGGCGGGCGCAGCTCCCGCAGGCGGCACCGAGCGCTTGGAGCGCCTGCTCTTCGCCCTTCCCCTGCCACGGCAGCCGCCCCTGCTCCCAAGCCTTGTTTCCCCGCCTAAACCGCGGCTTTCCAGCCGGAATTCGGCTCTTCGGCTCCCTCAGTAATCGCACCGTTACACCGGCAGGCGTGGAAGTTGACCGTAAAATTTGCGAATTTGGAGTGTCATTGGAAATTTGAGACTTTGCGGTGTTGAATTCTTTTGTTTTCTTATGAAACTCTGAAAATCTCTTGGGAAATCTTGTCAGGCATAGAAAAAAAAACAGGCATTGCATCAGAACTCAAAAGCAGCTTCACTTGTTCAAATCCACAACTTCTACTTCCTTTCTTTTCTCTGGATCCCCTAAGTTTGATGGGAAGGATAACTCTTACAGAGCATCTTGGCACTGGGAATTCTGAGCAATTTTAAATCCTGGGATGTTATAATAAACTAAGGCACAATCTGGATTTCTGCAATCTGGCCTGGTGAAACTAAACTTTGAGCGAGTTTTAGAAGAAGGTGGTAGAGTTCAATTTTAGTATTCTGGACGATTTCTATTTTCTCAAGGCTTCCTTGCAGGAGGGTGTCTGCTGATAGGGATGTGAGGAGATTTGCATCCACCTGATGCAGTCCTTGAGCGTGGAGTAAGCGGGGTGTTAACAGGGATGCTTTTACTCTTGGAATCAGCGGTAATTGCACTTCATGGTAGGTTCTGCTGCCGAGTTTGTGCGGCAAACTGCTGCCCCCTGCCAGCTGCCTTCCCACGCTGCCCCGAGGAGTGCTGAGTTCACCAGGGTGTCCCTCTCTGCCGGGAGGTGACAGGGTTGGGGTGACAGTTGGCTGGATAAACGCTGGCACTTGGCACTGCACGCACCAGTGGTGACGCACTGACAGCATCAGCCCTCTGCCCTTCCTCCTCCTCCTCCTCCTGCTTCCAACTGCAGCCTGGAATCTCCTCCTCCCCAGGACAGCCCTGAGGACCAAGCACTCTGGAGAGGATGGCCAGCAGGTCCCAGCCCTCATGCTGGAACCAAAGGACACAAAGATGGTTTAGGAGAAAAGGACACAAGGTTTGGAGACAACTGCAGCTTGGACGAGTGCTGCTGGCAGCCGAGGGAGGGCAGGAGGAACACACAGCTCCAACAGCTGCCAGGGACGTTCTCTGGGCAGCAAATGCACAAGAACATGAGGCCCAGTGGAGATGGATGGGACACTTAGTGTCCTGATCCTCCTCCAAATAGCACTTGGATCACAAAACCCTGCTGCAAAGTGGGGGGTATGACAGACCCCTCACTTTGCAGCAGCCAACAACAGGACCCCCTGTTTTCTCTTCCAGTTCTTTTATGTATCTTCTACATGTGGCATCACATATCCTAAGAATATCCCTGCCCAGACTGTGTTTCTGCCTCTGCTCTTCCCAGCCCCAGCCTCCCCAGAGGATGTGTCCACACACTCTGGCTATCACAGATTAAAACCATCATCTTCTCACGTAAAGATTTCTGGGGATGAATGCTCTGTTTCTCTGCTAGAATGTATGATGTGTTTTAATTAATCAAGGAGTTAATTTAGCTGTCAATATATATTTGCTTGCAGCATAAAACTGAGGAAAGCATTTCATCTACTGATGCCAGTAAAAATCTGAGCAAAGCATTTTTGGTCTGTTTTCACCAGCAAAAGCCTTAGCCAAGCACTTTTCCAGAACAAACTTACTGAAAACTCCTGTGTTACAAAAATAAACCAGCTCTGGGCAGGAAATAGGAGTTTACCACACTTAACCCCTGGCAAGCATGACTCAAACTTCAGAAATAGTGACCCACAGCAGTTTGGCTACATTTAGATTAACATCTTCTGCATAATATGCTATAATTAAGTTCAGCATATCACTGACAGTCATTGTCACCAGCGAGGAGTTGGATTTACCTTCCTTGATGTGTGAAGGTAAATGGGAAATCCAGCCCCAGGTGCCCAAGCATCCACTTACCTGTCCAGGTGGAGCCAGGGGCCATGCAGAGAGCAGGGAACTGCTCTCCAGGAGAAGCCCTGAGAAGCATCGGGCTCACCTTCAGAGCCCCTACTGCTGCTCCCAGCATTGAAAAGTTGTTTCCAAACTGATATTTCTGAGGAGGAAGAGGAGAATGGTGCTGGTGCTGTGCTGGCCAGGAATGGCTGGCACCAGGTCCCAGTCCAGACTGCAGGAGAAGCAGATTTAACAAACAGAACTGCTGGAATGTGCGGTGTTTGTTTTACAGGCTTGTTATTTACATGACAACCGATGCCAGGCTGTCTTTATTGGTCTGAATGCCAGGGCATTTAGGGTTCATTTTCCTAAGCTTTCCTCTACAGCCCCGAGGGCTGGAAGTTTTTCATTTTTTCCAAATGAGATTGAACAGAAGCTACAGGGTTCAGGCAATAAAATTTCAGCAGCTATGATCTCCACAAGACGAATATATGATCAAAAAACTCCTAAAACCACAGGAACTGGCACACTGATTTGGCTTTGGAATTCCCAGCAAAGGAAGGATTAACCAGGCCAGGGAGAGTGAACTGCCCCTTTTTTTGGTGGGTGAAGGGGAAGGACAGAGGAGCTTTCCCTGGGCTCACCCGGGAGCCTGCTCTATGCTGTGGCACCAGCCAGGTGACCAAGGGACCCCACTCCCTACATGGGTACCAAGTGAAGACAGAAATCACCCACCACGTTTTGCTTTTTCCTTTCATGCCTATTAAAGCTCATCATGAAGTATTTCTGAGCTGTCTGACTGTCACAGAGCGAGGCACTGCTGACAATTGTTGCAAAATCATTTTGATTTCTGGAATGATCCATAGGATGGACACTACAAAAGCAAATGGGGCCGTTTTGTCAAACTAAAATTGTGTCACATAGTGAAAAAAAGAAAAGAAAAAGTTGTAATTAAGCAAGAGACAAAGATGGACAAGTGCATGGTGTGAAAATAATATTACAACTTCGAGCTGTAAACTGCATTATCACAAATGTCTCTTGGAATAGAAATTACTGACAGGGCAGGTTTTCCATCACTCTGAAGCCTTTATTATTGACCTGGACTGTGGCTGCAACAGGGCTTTTACATCTGAATGTTGTGCTTCATCTTTGAGCCTTTAACCCTCAGCTTCCTGGGTGCTTTGGGGTTTTTTTAACATTCTCTCCAAATCCACTCATCTTCTTTATCTCTTCTGGCACCAGCCTGCCGAGGAGTCAAGGTGAACTCGGCAGGGGTGAGGAATGGGACTGACAGCAGCAAAATCATTCCCCTTCCACAGAGCACCCCCCCAGCCCAGGGAGGGCTGTCAGGTCCTGCAGCCTCTGCTCCCCTCAAGGGATCTGGGGCTTCGGCCACAGCCAGGATCTCCCCACTGTTTCCACAAGAACCCCCCGTGTGGCAAACTGCTGATCACAACCCCGTGAGGGCTGGATAACTTCCAGAGGATTTGGATAGCTTCCCTCAGGTGTTGGCTTTGATGATTTAAATAACTCTGTTCCCTCCCCTAAGCTAAACCTGCTCACAGCTGTTTGGGATCAATGCATTTACTGGAAATTTGGTCAGAGAGCAGATTTCAGTTTCTCTGTGTCTCCCTTGTAACACAGAGCAGAGCAGCCACAATACATGAGCTGTATTTGGAATAAGGCTGTTTTATTTGGTGTTAATTATACTCTTTACCTCAAATCACTGCATGTGCTGAGCATCCTGCCTTCTGTGCTTGCTGCTTAGGGACACTGAGGTTTAATTAGTGTTTATGCAGCATTTTGTGTGCTTATTGCTATTATTATTATATCACAAGTACTATTATATTTTTGCAGCCTAAGACCAGTGTTGTGCTTTTAAAAATGTATTCTGAGATGTCTACACAGTGCCTCAATAATTCATTAGAGAAATAAACTAATGAAGGGCTGGTTAGTCAAATAATCATTAGGTTTGGTTCTGAGCTTTCCTTCCAATGCTCTGACTTCTAAGGGTTTTCTTCTCAGCATGAACTCATTTAAGATTTTAAATGAATTATTTGGTACACTAAAAATTAAACTCCTTATGAGCTTTAGTGCCCTCCCATATTTTGCACAGACACTGCTGAAATAAATAAGGTATTTTCAAGAGGAGAATAAACATTCTGCACGAATGAAAGTAGTGGGTTTTTCCTCCTTGTTTGAACACAGGCTCCAAAGTGCCAGCTGTGACTCAGCAGGCAGGGGGACAGCCCCAGCAACACCAGGCCTTGGGAGCTGCTCACTCCCAAGATCCACAGGCAGGATGTAAAATCAAGCAAAAGGGCATTTTGATCCTTTATGTGAACAAAACAATGCAAATTGGTGAGACTAATAAGCCCAGAAACATTACAAGGTGAATGCCTTTTATGTTTGTGAAAATCTTCTATGTTTATTTGTCTAATACAATGGAAATAAAGCTTCAAAGGCTCTTTGATTCAAAAGTGCATTATTGAAGTCAGCCAGCACAATAATAATGGTTAGACCAAATTGTTGCTTTATGACCCTAATAGCAGTGCTGTCAGAGCAGAGAACATCTGTACAGCCTCTTGCCCGAGTTGGTGAGGATGTAAAAACAAAAAATTAAGCCAAAGGATGAGAGGATGTAGGCAGGATAGGGAAAAAACCTAAAATGAAATGAGTCACAAATGGATCCATACATTCACAGTGCATCCAGAGCTGCTGCAGGCTATAAATTTTTATTATTAACCTAAAACTCAGGCTTTATTCTAGGAAAGATTTAAGAAACTTGGAGGGGGAGTCACTGCCCATTTTTAGTGCTGCTCCCAAACCAGACTAAGCCAAGAGATGATTTTCAGACTAATTCAAATTGTGAGACACCACAGAGAAAGTCAGGGATATCCCAAATCCCACTAAAGTGCCCTTAACCCACCAGCCCCTCTCCAGGGACACCCAGCCCAGCGGGCTGAGAGCAGCACCAGACACCCAGCTAAAACTTGGGGAACATCTCTGCCCTCTTTCCTCTCCAACCTCGGCTTCCCACTCCAACACCAATAAAAATTCTCCTTCGCTGCAAGAGGCACCCAAAAGTGCCCTGAGCATAGAGGAAAAGCTGGTGGGAGCCCAGTGAGGACAGTGCTGGACAGGAGGGCATTGGGCAAGCAACCAGTTGGCAGCTGCCCAAGGAAAAGGTGAAAAGCTCTTTATTTTTAAACCTTTCCCACAATCGTTCCCCTCTTTTTGAGTGCTGCCTAGCAGAATGTAGAGCAAAGAGAGAATGTTGTCGGCAGCCACAGAGACCAGCATTTTCAGTTCCTGATTTGGGGGAGTTTTTAGCCACTTTCCCCAAGGGCAGATTGCTTTCCATGCAAATTCTTAGAGATGCTCTTATACCTAATTATTGGATTTCAGAAGCTTTTATCATCTTGCAGGGATTGTTTTGTTCTTGCCTGGCTGCTCGCATTGTGCAGATTAGACAGAACCTGCATTTCTGAGAATATTTTCTTTTTTAACCATTTGTACTGTGTAAAATAAATTACACTGACTTTCCCACTCACATTTATTTGAAGTAGCAAAGATAAATGCAAGTGGGACCTACTACTGGATTTCCAGCAACAGCCTTTAAGAAAACTTCAATATCATGGGAAATATCTCTAGTTTGATTTGTTTAAGCAAACCAACATGAGGTTTGTGCCTCAAAATCTTACAAGTGAAACCTGATTAAAAATAATAGTGTAACTCCCAGGCTGGGGGGATAAAAACCAGCAAAGTAAACACAGCGAACCTTGCATTGCTCTGTAAAGAGCAAACCAGCCTGAAAAATAACGCTGGTTTTAATCAGGAGCTTTGGGCTGCTCGCCCAGGTAGAGGAGCCCCTTTGTTTGCAGCTTTTCAACTTCCCGACGTCTCTTTAAATTCGCTCTCTCCATCACCTTCCTGGCTGCCCAGCCCCTCTGGTGGCTCCCAGGGGACTCCAGTGGGCTGGTCAGGACTGTAACTCCATTAATTACCAGGTATTCCAGCGTGTTAAAGCCTTAAGAGAAGCAGAAGTGCAACTTTCCCTGCACGGGGGCAGCTGCATCCGTCATCCCTGCTCTGCTCCGGGTGCTGTCCCACCTCTGCCACCGTAATCAGGGCGCTGAAATCGTTCTCAGCTTGGCCCCAGCCCTGAAAAGCACAGTCCCAGATCACACCCGCAGTTAGTTAGCATTTAGATAGGCTGGGACGGCGCCCTGTACAATAGGCATCAAAGCTGAACTCTTGGTGCAGCCAGAGGGATTAATTTCTTTAACCAACATGCCTGATCTGGCCTATCTCATTACCCTGCCTTGTCAGTGTCGATGTTAGATTTGATTGAAGATTATACCATTTAGGCCTTTCCCCTGCTTTCCACAGAAATCAGGCCTATTGAATTGCACATTCTTCCATGGGCCCCTGTCAATACTCAGTGGCCTGAGCCTCTAATTCTGCTTCATTTAAACTTCATCAACTTTTCCAATCAAGTGGAAGGATCTGAAATAGGCTCCGCAAGCAGAAAGGGCCTTTTTCCTTTTGTCAGATAATTTATTCTGTTTTCTCTTTCTCTCCCCCTCGCTTCCCCACCTCTTTCTCTTTTTCTTCTTTTCGCTCCCTTTCCCTGATGCTGAAAATGAGATTACAGTATTTAAATGACTATGATAATCAATCGGGGGACCTTGAGCCGAGATTGAGGTTAATTTTTCTTAGCAGAACAAAGAAGCGTGATGCCATCGGGGATTTGAAGGTGCAATCTGTGTTTCATGCTTGTATTCCTGCCCCCCCCACCCTGAAATTGCAGTTTTAGGAGTCTTTTCTTGTTACTAACTATGCAGTTGTTGTGATTTTTAAGAGGAGAGAAGAAATGTAATTTTGGTGCTGATAAATAGCTAACAGCCTTCAATCAATGATTTTAATAGGAAAAAACAATTCACTTACATGGAGAGACTGCAAATCTAATGAAAGTGTTATCATTACCTTATTTATTTTTAAATACACTTGGAATAATTTTCTGCAGTGCTAGGAATAGTCCTTCCAGCCTGCACAGCAGAGTTGTGAACTTTTAACTGAATACCCCTTTTACCCAGCCACTCTTCCTACTTAGCAGCTTTCTTGGTCGCTTGGAAAAAAGTTGATGCTTTTGTCATGATTTTGCTAATCAGGAATGGAATCGCTTATGTTCATCTCAGAAGGTGCCTCAAAATGGCTTGTTAAGTCTTTAGATGATGTATTTTTGGTTGTAACACGCCAGCATTCGCTCACCTGGATCTTTCCCATCCCCTGCTCTGGAAGAGAGAAAGAGAAAAATATGCATTTCTTTGCTTCCATCCCAGCTGTCTTGTCAGTGCTGTTTTACATGCTGCCACCCAATGTTATCTTTTATTTGTGTCAGGAGAGAGGATTTGACAAGTTCAGTATACAATGTTCATTTGGCAAGGCAAATTTTTCATACCAATTTTGAGTAGAAAATGAAACCATCTTTCAACACAACGAGCGACATCATTTTTGGACAGACTTATTATGAGAAGAAGAATTGCAAAACTTTATTTCCCTGCACGATGCAGAAGAAAAACAAACCAGGAAATGAGACATTAAACAAACAAAAAAACCTCCAAACATGTATGAATGTTTGAGGCCATCAGTTTGTTTTAGAAATAAAAAATAACCACCGGCTGCTGTCAGGTAGCTGTGGCCTCCTTTTTGTTAATCAGATGCTGCTGAATTTGGTTGCATCATAATGTAGCTTTGTTTCAAACCTTTTAAGCTGTCAGATAACTGGGGAAGGCAGACCAGACTGACTTTAGAAGTTTGTCACCTTTTGCCAAGAAAAACAGCATTGGAGGTTTGGGAAGGGGCTCAGGGCCTGAGAGAGGGAGTGTCCAGGGGCATTTCAAAGGGCTCTGGCTGCTTTGTTTCCACCCAGAATCCCAAATGTAACTTCTGGCAGTACTAAATACTCTCAACAAGCCAATTAATGGAAAAATCTCATTGTAAATTCTGCTGTCCCGTGTGTCTCACAGCAGGTTCCTTGGGGATCAGGTTTTGTGTCTGACAGCCCCCCTCCACCAAGGCTGGTGGTGCCACTAGTGCCACTGCAAAGTGAGGGCCCAGGACACCTAAATAAATATTGCCTGAGGAAGACCATGCATTAAAAAGGGCTGTCAAAGCTTCACTGGGTGACAAATTCATTTTAGCCCCCAGGACCCTGCAGGGTTGGGAGTTTCAGCCTGAAAGCTGTGTAGGATTGGGCTGAATGCCTTCCATGCCCTGCAAGTCCAGAGGAAACCTCAGCCCCTGGTGGGAATTGGTGCTCTTTGGTGCCCCTGCTATGCCCCTCTGTGAATTTTACCCCCAACAAAAGCAGCAGCAGCCCCAAAATGTTCAGCCCCACAGAGGTGGAAGAGGCTGTGTGTGCACAGGCAGTGTTTTGCTCTAAGAGTTTTCTCTCTTTAAGCAAATGTTGACTCACCACGGGGAAATTAAAACTCCATTAGACATTGCCACACTGCAGAACAGACCCCATTACAGCGGTCGAGATGCAATTAATTGGTTTCCTCAGATATCACTTAATTCTGGGAAGGCACAGAGAGATGGGGAAGGACAAGGCTGATCTAAACAATAATTTCCTAGAATAACATAATCTAAATAAACTAATGAAGTGATTATATAGTTATTAATCTAATATGAAGAAGAGGCAGAAGAAAATATTGGGTATATAACAATTTAGAAAGAACAGTAGAGTTAATACTGTTTTGGTTAGACTCATCATGAGGCAATCAGCAATTGTGCTTAGGGATGGATGCTGGTTTTTGCAGATTAATTATATTTTGTGCTAAAAGCTGCCATTTCAAAGTGTCCCATCTTCTGCTTTTTTTGGTCTGCTGCTCATACTCAACTTTTCAACACCCAGATGGAAGGGACCACTGCCTATGAGGCACTGCAGGCTTGGGGGTTGTTTTGTTTTTTAAGTAAAGTTAACTTTGGATTAAGAAATGTAAAGCAAAATAACCATAAAAACAGACTCCCTTGTGTGCAGATAGAATAATCAGCAATTTGAAAATATTGTGGCCCAGGGAGGGTTCTCCTCAGGCAGTCCCTGTGCAGAGAGGCAGTGGGGAGCTGCAGGCTTGGGGTGCAGCAGTGCCTTGGGTGCTGTGGGGGTCCCCAGGGCCAGGCAGGGTCCCCCCAGCCTGGGGCCAATGCAGGAGGCAGATCCAGCCATTCCCACAGAGCTCCTCTGTGCAGAGCTCACTCCCTTCCATCATCAGGGTAGAGAAAGCATTTGGCTTCAGGAGAATAAATAACTAGGCCTTATAAGTCATTAAAAATGTATTACAAGAAAAATACAGTGCAGCTATAAATAGAAAACAAAGCAACTCCTATATAAACTTTTACAATTGCTGCTACTCTGACTATTTTTCACTGTTTGGTTTTAAGTGAGTTTAGCATCTGTGATCTCTGGAGACTGAGATCCCTTGAAGCTGCAGTTCTCCTGGCAGTGCTCTGGCCTCTGGAAGGCTCCCCCCAGGTTGGATGCTGAGTCTTTGGTGACAGGAGCTCAGGAGTGTGACCTGCTCAGCCTGGCTGAGCAGAGATGGGGGCTGAGGTTCTGGTCAGTCCCAAACTGGAACTTTGCTGTTCCCCCCTTCTCTCTTTTTTTTTTTTTTTTTTTTTTTTTTTAAGTGGAAATATTTTAATGTATATTTGTGACAGTCTGACGTGGAGCAGTTACTTCCATAAAAAATACCACCTCTCCCTGCAAGCCTCCACAGATACAGACCTTAATATGAAATAAACTCTATATAGCAAGGCATTAATCATTCAGTGATACGTCATCACTGTCTCCCTTTTTGTTATTACTTTAAATAGTTCACATAGGTAACATCAAGCACTCAGAATAATTTTTAAACCTTTGTGAAGGAACAGACATGGTTTTTGAAGAAGCCAGCATTATCTCCACACTGTGCTCAGCGCTCAGCTGAAGTCAGGGTGAGTTTGTTTTCAGGGGAGATGAACTGTACTTTGTGCTTTCACACTTCAGTGTTAAGGAGTTTTTGTCATCTGGTCTGATTTTCTTTTTGTCATGTCAAGCAATAAAGTGGAAGAATTTGGTGGTTGATACACCTTAATGCCATGGTGTATTAACCTTACTTTGCTGGTACCCACAGCAAAGAAGGTACCTCAACCTTTCAGCTAAATTCAGCTGTGTGATGTTCTGACACTGAAAAATCAAATCCTGACTGTGACCCCACCATAAATATTCCACCACAGAGTACCCACAGCACCCAAACTCCCACATGTAGCTAACAGGGTGTTTCAAGGGAAAGACTGAGCTGCCTTGGCTGGACAGTGATGAACAATTAGAGCCTGCAGGACCCAGGTGTACTGAAGAATCCACAGTTAAATATTCAGGTCAGGAAAGTAGGCCACGGATCTAAATGGTGAATCCTAATAATCCTAATGGAATCCTAATAACCCTAACAGAGTCGTGGAGGAGGAGAATTTGTGCAGCTGATATCTTAAGAAATGTGATGTTTTCATGTGTCAGAGATCTTGGGCTGCATCAAATCCCTGATTGCAATGTAGTGACCCCAACTTGTTTGAAAATAAACCTGGGCACTGCAGTGGGGTCACTCACACCTTCATGGATGGGAGGGAGAGCGAATGAGCTCTTCTGGACATGCACTCTGGACTGCACTCCCAGCTGTGGAAACTGCTGGCTGAGGGTTTCTTAAAAGAACAGACCCATTGGGTTAATTTCTACAAAAAACGTGAAATTCGGCAAGCGATAATTGGAAAAAGCAATTTCCTTTCCATGAAATGTGGGCTCTCGCTTTGTTTTCCTCCTAAACTCTCAAAATCCTCTCTTCTAAAATGCTCCCCCAGCCTCCCCCAGCTGGGATCTCCTTGCTCACCCCCCTTCTGCAAGGCTGTCAGCATCCCACAGTCCCTTTAATTTAGGAATTTAACAAGTAATTCTAAATTGGGATGCTGGAAAACCTGTGGTCGTATCTACCATGTCTATCCTATCAGATGTGGTTCTGTGCTTTCCCTGCCCTGAAAACAAAGGGGAAGAGAGTTGAACACATGGTATCCTCAACTAGAAAGGACTTTGCTGTAAGAGGATATTGAGTTGTTTTGTAAAGCCCAATATTACGCTTGAATTATGCCTGAATAAGGAGAAAGGACATTGTTAAAGAGCCCTAAACATTGACCATAGTGGATCTTCTTTCTTCCAAACCTTTCAGCTGCGTTGTTTTTGGCTGGTAATGATTTGGTATTGTATTTATAAGCCGTCAGGGTAATCCAGAGAGCAGCAGGAGGGGCAGTTGCCTTAAATAAAGCTTTACAATGCTGCTAATTAAAATGATCCTTCCTCTCCCTGTGATGACTAATGAGACAGAAAGAAGAACCAGGGAGGGTTAATGAAAATGTTGCTGTGAGATTCCCTATTTTTAATTGGTCCTTGTAATGTTTTAATCTTCTTTATGGTGTGGGGGTGGAAATGGAGAAATTTTCTTTCAACCTTTCTTGCACCGTGTAGCATGTGGCACTTGAAACATGCAGTTCTAGCTTTCAATGAGGAGTCTGTAACCACAGGTCTGAGGCAGAGTGTAGCCTTGAGATGGAAGAAGCAATTTCAGACTTAACTGAGACCAGAAACAAGAAATGTGAAAGCTGCTTTTAAGCTCAAGCTTCCAAAGCTCCAAGGGAGCGTTCGTACCCTGAGGACTGGGGCTAAGATCTATTGTGAAGGATTGGCACTGATGCTCAATAGTATTTACAGCTTTAGGTCATGATGCTCTGTTAAATGCAATATTTATCCCATGAGCATGTCACAGTTCACCTCAGATGTCAAGAATTCAATTAATATTCTATTTAATAGAACACACCATGACCTAACCTTTTAATACTCTTAGTGCGTCTGAGCCCTCCTTATTAGTGTCACTTTCCAACTTTTCTTCTCAGCTGATGCATCTCACAACAACTGGGATGGGGAAATTGGGAGCAGGGGGAGAGGGGAAGAGATTTAAATTACTTTTGGACCTCACTGTGAGGATTCAGCAGCTTTATCTCTTGTAAAATCTGGCTCCCAGTGGTTTAGCACATCCCGCTTTTCCCATTTTTAAGGGATGATGTTCTGCAAGTTTCAACTTTCTGTCGATTCAAACCCACAAAAGGCAGCGCCAAATTTTTCATGGTTTGAGCTGATCCAGTTTCAAACAGCATTGCCCCTTGCCTCATGTCACATTATTGAGCTCAGGGTCTGAGGAAACCATTTATGTGAGCAACACCTGCAGGATTCAATCTCTGGCTTCAAATTTTGTCTGTGCGCTGTGGGGGTGGGTTATAAATACTTTGGGATTGGGAGATCAACACTGCAGAGATTTCCCTGCATTGCATCCAGAAACTATCTCAGGAAGTGAGATCCCTTGGATACACCATGATTTTTCAGATCAGAATAGAAAATTGGAGGGCTCTTTCAATGAGCAAACAGAGCAGCCCCGTTCCAATGTTTGTGGCGGAAATCAGAGCCTCGGAACCAGGTTTTGCCATTCTTGTGTCACCTCTATTGAGCTACCAGCAGAAAGCCATAAAAACCAGTAAATTGTGTGTTTCAGATCATATGAATTAGAAGAAAGGCTTAGTAATCTGGTGGGATTTATAGCAAGCTTTTTTAAAGAATAGAATTAATTTTAAAAACTCCTAATTAGGATCAGCTTCAGGCTGACACTTTTCTGTGCGAGACCTGTGTAACACATTAGAAATGGAAAGAGCTTGAAAGCAAATAAGTGTTTTGAATTACTCTGTGCTGTTGTAGCCTTTATATTTTGAGAAGAATTAAAGAGCAAAGTGTTTTTGAAGGCAGCACTTGCCTGCCTTGAGGCAGGCAGGCAGGATGGAGTTAGCACAGAGAACACCTGGGAGGGGGCCACGCTATTACCACCCCTGTGATTTCAGCAAGATTTGTTGGGAAGATCAACCAATAAATACAGAGCCTGTACTGCAGCTCCTTAGAGTGGGAGGAAGAACAGACATTGTGCCAGATATTTTCATGCAACTATATTCATTATTTATGCAGAAGAAGAGATATTTCAGGAAAACAGAGCTGAACCATGAGTGACAAGGTATCTTTCCAGAGCGTAGGGTGCAGGAAAATTGCACTGGGGTTGACAGCTTTTTAATGTAGAGTCTCTATTTCACTGAATTACTGCATGTTGGCATTTCAAAAGTACAAGATGACCTATTTATTAGCTGTGAATCAAACAGAAATTACATGCTAGAAAATAAAAAAGTTGTATGTTTCTTCCAGCTGGTAAGATGCTTATCCTACAGAAATAATATATACAGAGAGGAAAACCTGGAAACAAAGGATCATCAATCACAAGGCACTAAATTTAACATTGTAGGACCTGTATTTGTCATATAATATTGCAATCATATGTGCTTGTTCCCTTACATGTGATGTAACATTAAATGTATGTGTGTCATAATACTTTAAAATTTCACTATCCCTGCTCTGCTTAGGCTCCTATCACCCTCTTCCCTTTTGGAGAGGGAATAGTGGCTTGGAAACTTGGCTTGAACAGTACCATGCTTGTAAATGGGCACTGCCAGAACCTCAGGAGGAAGGTAACCAGCTACCAAATAAATACTAGAAACTACCAGGCCATGCAGATGGAACATTTCCCTGTGGAAAAGGCAAAGTGGGAGGAAAAACTGACAAAAGAGCCCAAGTAGTAGCCCTGCACTTTGCTAGAGGTAGATGCCACATCTGAAGGAAATACCAACAGCATGCTATTGGAAGAGTGGAAATTCAGCTTTCCCTAGGAAGTTTGACACCTTGGATCTGAAACAGGGCCAGAAAGCAAAAGCTACAATTGTTGGATTTGCCAACTGACATTCAAATGAAGGTGGAACAAATTCCTGCCTTCTCTGCCCTCATAATCTTACATAAACAGTTAGATAAGTTGAAGGAGCAAAAATGTCCAAGCACAAACCTGGAGCAGTGTCAAATGTAGCTTTAAGAGTGTATTTCATGTACCTTTTAGCTCAGAAAGCAAATTATTTGATATATTTCCATTTTTCACTTGAAGTATCACCATCAATATGAAGAGTAAACACTACTTAGGAAAGTCCACATGAACTTGTATCACACATGTAGTGGTTTTACTTTTTAAAATAATTAAAATGCAAGCCACAAATGGCCGTGTAGAAAGAAAGTTGCTGCCAGGTTTCTTCTCAAACCTGGCAGTTTTGTACCCAAACCCATTCTGGAGTAGCAGCTTCCAAAGTCAGGGCTCTATTATACCCCAGTGGCTATGTCCAAGAGCACCAAACTCACCCTGACTTTGCAATAACCATGTCCTGAAGAGGGCAGTTGAGCAATAACCTCCCCAAACAATTACAATTTCTGCTAATCCATCCATGTGGCAGGAAAGGGGAGGACAGCATTAAAAGCTGCTGCTCCAGCTGCCTGCTCCAGAAAGAAATGAAGGAAAAATAGTACAAAAATTCCTGTTGACATATCAGAGACCCATTAGCAGAGGCACGTGGTGAACTTGATAAAAGCACCTTTGGCTCTGCCATTTGGCCCTTCTGGGAATCTAAAACAATCTTTCACCAACCTGAAATTCAAATCAGCTTTGTAATTGATCAGCACCACTTGGATATATCTATTTTTACATATATATTCTCTCAGTGTAATTTTCAGGCTTACCAATACAGCATCTGCTTCCTCACAATAGCTGGATAAAGCATATTTTTAAATACCTGCTGATCCAGGTACATTTGCAATAGAAGCAGAACAGATATTTCAGCTTTGCAAATTCATTCCAAGTGAACACACAGGATCTTGGGGGGAAAAAAAAAATCTATACATTAGATCCATTTAATTGACCACTTGATGTTATCCCAGTCCCTCTGTGTTGAATCCTGGATGGTAAAACTGAACATGACTCTTTTTTGCTTGAATTATCCTCCTGCTCTTGCATATATACAAGCTATGTGCTCTAATGCAAGACTCATACATTTGTCTTAGTAATTTATCTCATTTCCTTTGGAATGGTGTCCCTCAGTGGCTCAGAGAAAGTGGAGCGGTTGTTTTAATAGATTTGAGTTTTATCTGCCTCTCTATTTGCAGCAGGGCATAATAATAATAAATTATGATACTAATAAGTAGGTTGTGCAGAATGGACTACAGTGGTACCACTTCCCTCCCCCTCCAAAAAAGTAATTTATGGGTACATTCTTGTGACTTTAGGGGTGTAATAAATTATCAGGGTTCGTTTTTCCATCCAATTTGAGGCAGTGCAGCTGTGTTTTGCAAGCAATAAACTCTCTTGTTGTATTTCTTAGCTAAGCACTGAAAAACACAGTGTGATTTTTTTTCCTTCCCTTCCCAATTATTGTTGCAATGCCTGGTAGCTTCTCTGTAGTTAAGGGTTTGCCAGTGCTTCTATTATGAACCTCAATTTTCAGGGGCCTGTAACTTTGCTCTTTTAAATCATAGAGGGCTAGAACTTGGTGTACATCTCTGTCAACCTGGATTTTTTTTTTCAAGGAGAAAAAGGCAGATTTTTTAAGGAGTCCAGACCTCAAACTCTGAGCCATGTGTGGAAGTCAGAGACACATGGATGTGAGTAGCTGGTAATGCTTGGGTACCTTTTCAGCCCCTGAAAAGCCTAGGATCCCTCTTATTTTGAGCACATCCTGGGGCAATATTTGGATCCTAATTACATTTCTGGCAATGTACGAGAAGGGTAGCACTCTGTACCACTTTCCTGCTGGAGATTTGGGGATCAAGGACAAGTCAGCCACTTGCAGGAGCTGCCTCCTTAAAGGTGATGCCCTGCTGTTGAGTGCTGGCCAAGGGTTCAGGATGCTGAAAATACAGAGGGAGTAAAGGAAACTGCAGCAATTCACCCTTCCCAAGCAGCCTCGGGCAGCCTCAGCCAAATGTATCGACCAAAATATTGTCAGAGGGTCTCTGGATTCAAGGAGAGGTTAAGAGTCTGCCTGGGCCTGGTTCCCATTCCTGTTCCTGCCCTCTTTGCATTCAGCCTGACACAAACAAGGGTCAAAGAAGGAAGGAAGAAAATGAGAATATACAACATCAACACCAGAACTGCACAATCTCCACAGCAACCTTGGAGACCTGGGGCTGGGGATGGCAGTGTGTGTCCAGCTCTGCCAGGGAATGGTGCATTCCTTCCCCTCTGCAAAATCTTACTGGGTAGGGGAAAAACCCACCTGATTTTCTGACACTGCTGTGCCCAGGTGTAATTATGCCCTGCGTGCCCCACACAGCCTCTGCTCTGCCTTGGGGAGCCAAATACCTTCTAACACAAGGGAGCAAAAATGATTGTGGTTTTCCAGGGTGCTCTTAGAGGGGGCATCATGGCAGGGAAGGAGCAGCTCTGAGCCCCTTTGTGCAGGCTGCTCTTCCAGCTGCTCATCTCAGGCTGCACAGCTCTGCCAGACTAATGCTGCTGCTAAAGCTGCCTTCTACGTGATCAGCAATTAAGCTGTGAAGTCAGCCCCTTAATATTATGTTAACATAGTTCAGTATATTAAATGTAAAACAAGTCATAATTTTTAAAGGTACCTCGGCTTACTGAGTTTAAATGAAGGCAGCAGTAGGACTATCACAGCCATATGCAAATCACCTGCATTTTAAAGCTAACAATAGATTTTGCTTTATTGTTTTGGCATTTAACGAGTGGGAAAATAATAAATTAAGCCACATGGGGAATCCCTGGTGCTTTTACAAACTGAAGCAGTGCCCATTTGGAGACAGAACATTCCCCATTTCTCTCCCTAGCTACATTTCTCTTAACCCACCACCTTATTAAAGCTTATAGGGCAAAATTCTCTTCTCATATTCCTCTGGAAGCTCTTAGTCCACATCCACGCTCTCCCTACCTTCCAGCTGTCTTTCATCCTGCCAGCTCTCTCTGCAGACAGGAAAGAGTAAAGACTGGCTGGGCCATAGGGAGTCAGAAGAAAGATTTTGTCATAGTTTTAGGAGGGTTACAATAGCTATTAGAGCATGGATGCTTTTTCTACCTGTTGTAATAGGGGATGCAGCTACCAGATCAAGGTCCATGGGAGAGGCAGCTGCATCAGGCTCTGTCAGCAGAGTAATGGATCTGTGCAGGATCCCAAATAGGGCCTCTGCAGCTGCCTGGTGTGACACCATCATGGCTCTCTGGAGTAGTGAGATCTTCCTGGGGCTGCCCAGCCAAAGGAAGGAAGGGGTTGAATGTTTTAGCAAGATGACCTCTCTGGTTTGAAGCATTTTTAAATATGTTTTTAAACTGCGTCACACAGGGAATGAGCAAAATATTCTAATTTAAAAAAATTACTGTATTTTCATTTTAACTCACCCAGCTCTTACTGATCAAAGCCCTGAGCCAAAAGTCAGGCTCAGCCATGAGGGTCACAGAATTATAGAATATCTCAGGGTGGAAGAGACCCATAAGATTGTTTGAATGGGCAAGTGTTGATCTTGCCAGTGACAATGTTTGGCTCTCTTACCATCAGTCAGACACGCAGCTGAAAGCAGATCATAGCATGGATGCTTGGTCCTGAATGCCATCCTGGATGTGTCTTCTCCAGGCCATGTTTTTACAAAGCCACCAAAAGGAAAATACTGCACTTGATTGCCTCCACAGCTCCTCTGTGTGAACGAGCAGAGCCCTTCCTTGTGCAGAGCAGGGACGTCCAACACGTGCTTGTTTCCTGTGTTATCTGTGAGAAGTGTCAATTATGCACATCCATGAACATCCCAGCACCCCCATTCCCCCAGGAACCCTTTTACCAACACCAAAGGATGGAGCAGAAATCAGGAACCAAGGCAAACCAGGCAGCCTAAAGTGAATCCTGCAGCACTAACTGGCACCAGAAAATTGCCAGGCAGAGTGAAAATTTAAACAACAGGAACATAGAAAAATACTTCGAATGAAAATCCATGAACCTCATAGAAATTTGGGATGTGCCTGGGAATAATTCCTCAGCTTCCCTCAATGGAAAGTACAATCAGTACTTTCAGTACAATCTCTTAGAAAAGCTCCTGTGGTCTTGCCACACACGTTTGTTTTCTGTCAAATCTGCTGTTTGTCCTACTCAGTGCAGTTCATCAGAGGTGTGTAACGTTTGCTCTCACATTCACTCAACGTGGGGACATCGGGGGTAGAAGGTTTGGGCAGCCCCATGAATACATGAAGCCCTCCACAAGGATTATGGTTATTTTCATAATAATTCTCCACCCCTGCCTACGTTTGAAGTCAGGGATGTCTGGTGCTGAACCAGACAAGCAGAACACACACAAAAGCCCAATTAGCTCTGTATCACCAAAGCTCTTACAAACACTAATGCATTAATCATTGTAGAACTAAGAGATGGGCATTGGTCTGTGCTCCTAGCTCAGTTCAGTCGGGTTTTAACTTGACTGATGCAGAGAGTTACGTGATGAATCTCATCCATTCATCTCCACCGTGCAGAAGAGGAAAGAGAAACAAAGGCAGAGCACCTCACTGCCCACCCTGACCTCAGTCCATGAAGTCCCGTTGTAAAAACTGACCAAATCTTAGCTCAGGAACAAGCCCATCCTAGGCTCAGGTCCAGGGGAGCATCAATCCTCCATGCAATGCTTTCTGTTACCCTGTTAGAAAATCTAGATGTTGCTTAAAACCATGGAAAGTCTAAATATGACATGAGAATAGACAGGGAAAGTCTAAACAGCAAAGTAAGTGTTTGGTTCTGTAAGAGATGCACAAACACACAAAAGCAAGCTGGCTCTAGGAAGAGCTTTTCAGATTGCTTGAAAATCTCTTTAAAAAATGGATTAAAATACCGATTCCCCCTATTATTTTTCAATAATAGAAGTGCTGCACAGAACAACTCACTAGTGCCACAAACTACTTTTTCATTCCTGTTTTTGTTTCATGCTTCAATATCTTCTTCCAGCTGCTCATGTCTCCTTTTCCTTCTCCTCACTTTGATCTATTAGTTTTCCCCAGAAATGGGGTTTATAAATCATTGTAATGCAGCCCTGGGAAAGACGGTGCTTAGTGCAGGGAGAAATACATTGCAGCTAACAGCCACGGCAGGGAGGAAAACTCTCACCTCGGAGAGGGGCTTTGGCGACAGGTTACGGATGGCGCTGGGTTATTTTATGGCTGCATTCCTGCCATCAGGGGCAAGGCCACAGGGAGCGCTGCCTGCACCCTTCACAATATTTCAAGCTTCCTTCTGCAGGCAAAAACAAACCGCCCAGGGGCTCGCCAGGGGAAGGAAGGCAGGAAAAAATTGCTAAAAGAAGGGGAGGGGAGGCAGGACAGGTGGGGATGGATGGCTGGGTTCCTGCTTTTGCACCATCACATCTTTTATTTTATTAAAAGAGACGTTGATGTCTCTTGCACCGTGAAAAGAGGCTGATTTCATGCCAGTCCCATCCATTGGCAGCACTGGTAGGATCCAGCTCGCCCAGGAATATTTCCACCCCTTTGTGCCAAGGCTTTCGTGTTCCCATTTTGTACTGGGGAAACTTTGTTGGTGGAGGACCTCAGCACAAGGCTGAGCCCAGTGTTGCTCCCTGCTGAAACTGAGTGGTCCCTCCAGTGCTGCCCCACTTTGATCCCCATGAGAGCAAATGCAGATGCTGTTTTTATTGTTCAAAAGTCTTTTTGTGTTTGAAACCTAAGGATTGAGCTTCTCTCCCCAGTCAGGATTTTGAAAATTGGCTATTGTTATTAAAAATATCATTTAGAATATGAAGCTGGGAGCAGTGCAAGGCTGGGTATCAGGTCACAGGGTGAGTTCAAAACAGCCTTTCCAGGCGAATTTGGTGGAAGGGCTGTTTTAGTGTTTGTGGCACAACACTGTGGCCAACCTGGGTGAAGGTCTGAGCATCTTCCCAGCAAGGGGACATCCTCTGAGCCCCCTCCTGGGAGTAAGGGTTAGTTCTAAATGCAGAAAACCCAACATCATCACACAGCCAGAGAGACAAACCTTCATCAGCAGAAGTTTCTATACTTATCTCCTGCCCTGGAGTGCAGCATGGATTAGGGGAACCCATTGCCAGTCCTATTTAATAAGGGAGGAAATCATCATAACTTCCTAAGAGCAGCACAGTCACATGCAAGCCACAGGCACTTGGAAGCACTTGCTGTGTTTTTAGGATCACCAGCTCCTAACAAGACCACCCCGGGCAGACACATCATCCTTTAGTTCCGAAAGCACACAAAAGAGACTCCATGCTGGAATCTTACTTCTATCTTTAACAAAGCATTACCCCCTCCTCACCCTCTTCCCCATAATTGCCTTGTTATTGTCATTGGTGCCATTGTTCATTGGCTCGGCCCTAGAGAGGCCCGAGGGAGCAGTTCTGCCTTAGCTAAACCAATATCTCCTGCAATAACCCCCTGCAGTTTCCCCTTTGCTATCCCATGTTGAATAAATCCTCCATCTCTGTTTGCTGAATGATCATAAAGATATGATTGAAGTTTCAGATTTATGGTTTTCTTCGAATCGAGGAGCAACTCCAATAATGCCAGAGCCTGTTTGCTGACTGTTTTCTGACAGGATATACAGAAAGGGAGATTTGTAAGAGCAAAAACAGGAATGCAGGGATTAGAGGCAGGTATTTTCTAGCCGTGCAGGGCACACATATGCAGTCATGTAGAGGGGTTGGACTCACACACACACTGCCAGAGCATTCTCTGTCCAAGGATCTCGCTGTGGCTCCCAAGCACCCTGCCAGGCAGGGTGTGCACGCAATATTTCACTCTAACAGCAAATCTGTCTCGAGCAGCCACACAAGGGAGCCACAAGAATTGGTTGCTGGGTAAAGGAGGATCCTAACTAAAGATCTCACTCAGCTGTACTGAAAACTAAAGTGCTTGCTGAAGGCTGGCAGAGGGCTCTGTGTTAAGGTGGCCCTTCCTGTCAGCCTCAGGCTCCACATGCCACCAGTTCCCTCTGTACTGTGTTCATGCAATCCTCTGGGTGCCCGGGATGCTCTTTGGGGAGTGCAGAGAAACCCTCTGGCTCCTACGGGAGAACATCCCAGACGTTTCCTTGGATCAAAGCACCAACACCCAAAAGAACCCACCAAAGGGGCACTGCTCTTGCAGAGAAAAGCAGCTGCCTCCCGAGGACACCCAGCCTTGCACCTCCCTGCTGAGGCAGCAGCTTCCCAGGGAATCTGGTGCAGGATTGTGACCTTCAAGTTGGGATAATTGTCACCTTCCCTAATGCTGTTGTCCTGGCCTGGGTGTCCTCCTTTCCCTTCAGCCCATCCCAGAGCATTCAGTGTGCCATCTCCATTACACAGCTGGATCCTGGGAATTGCACAGCATGGGGCACATTTCTATTCAGATTCAGGTCAATATTAGTTTTTTAATGAATAAACCACCGCAAAGCTGCAGTGAAAACAAAGTTTGTGGCTTTGGTGTCAAAAATCTGAACAGAGCATCCAAAACGCCTTCCCTCAGCCCTGCAGCCGCAGCACATTTGCTTTTCCCTGATTCACAGCCATTTATGCTCATTCCCACTTCAACAAAAACCTATAAAACTCTTACAGCGTGATGCAGTCCTAAATTAAATGCACTTTAACATTGCTATATAACAAGGGAGTCTTTGCTCTTTTAAATTAATGCATGCAGCTGAGAAGGGGACCTTTCCTGGAAAATTTATTCCGCTTTATTTGGAGAAAACCCCACCTCGTTCCACCTTCTCTGAGAGCAGAGATGATTTTGTGTGTTATAATGAGGAATTTGTAATAACGAGAGCATTGTGTGTTCGAGTAACTACGAAGCCAACAACAGAAGACTTCTGTGAGCAGCAGTGTTTGTGTGATGTATGGTAATATTTTTCCTCAGTGCATTACAAAAGAAAAAAGCAAGATAAAAATATCTTCCATTTTCTCCCTAATTTGTAGTTTTCTGGTGTTAGCAAGGCTTATAAGACACATGCTCCCAATTAGCTGCTCCTCTTAATTTAAATGCTTCATAAATTATCTCCTGCGCTTGTGGATTATCACTTCATAATGCGAGTTAGCATTTAAATAAATAGCTGCGATGTAGGAAATTAGAGAGGTTTACAGTCTGAGGCAGCAGCATAATGAAGGAAAATACCACAGCAGCTGAACAGGGGTTGGGAGAGATGTGATGAGGCACAGATTTTTATTTTTTTTTCCCTTTTACCTTTTAGCAACCAAATTTGGACTGCAGCAGGGAAAATATGGGTCAGAACTCCAGCAGAGCAGGAGGCTTTTGTAATGGCTGAACACGAAGGGAACATGGAGAATTCTTAAGCACGTAAAACGTCTGATTTAGCAAATATGATGCAATTAGGAAGTGACTTTTTGAGCCAACTCTTGGTTGCCTCAGAAGGTTGCCCCTTTGAAAGCAATTGGGCTGCTCATGTATGTCATACCTGAGCAGTACCCAACCCCTTCTGTTCCATCCTTTCAGGAAAAAAAATGGGACTGGAGAGAAAAACAGCAGAACAAAGCAGACCTGGAATTGTATGGAGAAAATTTGGTGGGGAAAGCAATGAGGGAGTCAGATGTAGAATTATGGGGAATTCTAGAAATATAAATATATTTCTATATATACATTGCAGTGAAGATAGCAAGCATTAATTTGTAAGCCACATAACTTCTGCCACATTTTTAGTACCATTAATAAGATCAACCTATAGGCAATGGGAGTTTCTAAACATTGGCAGCAACTCCCCACTGCTATTTTAGCCCAGTTTCACAATTATTGTCCTAAATGTAGAAAATTACGAAGGCAGGGCAGAGAAAAACCTCATGACAGCTCCTTGGAGGATTAAGGCTCTCTCTCTGGGCAGGAGTCAACCCTGTTTGGCTGCCACTGAGCTCCTCAGGAACTGAAAACAGGCACCAGTGGGCTCAGGACCCTTTGGTGTTTGTCTTGCAGAGCACCCAAGGTTGAGCACTGCAGCTCTGGGAAGTTCAGCTATCACAGCTCCCTGCTTGCTCACACACACAAAATGTCAAAATCATGGATATTTTTTTCAAAAACATTGGAAAATCATAGAAGCCTTGACAGCCTTGACCAAAGTCCAGCCTTAGGCA
Organism: Nicator chloris; assembly: GCA_013400495.1. NCBI lineage: Eukaryota > Metazoa > Chordata > Aves > Passeriformes > Pycnonotidae > Nicator > Nicator chloris. The sequence continues at coordinate 163,013 of WAAE01003014.1, forward strand.
GGAGTAAAGTTATTAGTTACCTTATTTCCTGGAGAAAGCCTGACACATTAGGATTTCACAGCAGCTGGCTGTAAGTGTAACGGGCAGGGTGTGATTTTGCTCCCTGGGTTTTGCAGTTACACTTCAGCAGGTTGAATACATTTTGCTGTAGGACAGAGCAAATGATTTGGGCAGGTTCTTGCATCAGCACAAGGCCCTTGGTGCTTAATGGGAGTCGTGCCCAGCTGCCAGCATGATTTGAGTGTCCGCTGTATTTCGTATTCTTCAAGAGCGGGGTCAAATTGCCTCATCATTTACATCCCTACAACCCTGCTGATCCCAGGGGAACTGCACTTCCTCTGAACTCCACAGGAATGAGCATGGGCAACTGGACTGAACTCTGCTGGAAGAAGATTTCTGCCTGGACCCCTCAGGATTCAGGTGGAGTCTGCAGCTGCTGCTTCGAGACACAGTTCACCCTGCAGGGAGTTCAAGCCAGCACAGCAGGAGCCTTGTTTCATCCTATAATTTTCTATTCCAACACGTAGTGTTTAGAAAGTGAAAAAGGGACTGATCCCACTCCAACCAACATCTGAAAGTTTACAGCTCTTCATCTCTCCAAGTTTCCAGGTGCTAAAAGAAAGGCTCTGGGGGCCAAACTGTACGTGTGCTCAGCCCTGAAGTGGCTCTGTCCTCTGGGGCATATTTGCATCTCTGTTATCACTTTGTCTTCTGAACCAGGCAGGAATGGCCACAGGTGCTCCTGGCTTATTCTGTGCCTGAGCCTGATAAGCCTCAATTTCTCTGGACTACGAGCACACAGAAACCAGCTCTTCTGTCCCAGCTGCAAGGGCTCTTCAGGTCTAAGAAAAACCTGGCAGAAGTCTTGAATTCTGAATGTAGGAGACAGGACTGGAAGCCTCAGGACTGGATTCCTTCAGGGAGATGGAGCCACTATTTTTACAGAATCACCTTTTCTTCCTAAAGGGCATTTTAAATAATAAAATTGGAAGCTGTGGCATATCTTTCCAACTGATCTACTAATCATATTTCTTCAAATTTTATATCCCTGACCCTTGTAAAGGGATTGCAAGGAAGGCATTTTTTAAGCTGCATTTTAATAAGTCAATATGAAAGCTCAAAATTATTTAAAGCTTCTTAAATAGGATTATATTTGATTTCTTGTGGGAATAGTGAGGGATAGTCTAGTAAAGACGTTCTGTCCTGCTGAGGTTTTATTACATTAAAGAAACAGCATCCTTTTTTAACAGCAAAAACTTTATCTATTCTCTAATGAAAATGGAGATTATTCTGCACATGAAGTGACTGAAGTTGGTAAGTTCCTGCATCTTTGATCAGAGATTAGAGTTTCTCCTTGAGTGAAAGCCAAGAGAATCCTGAACCAGAGGCTCGCCTGAATGTAACAAGTTGTCTCCTCATCTAAGATATTTGAATTTTCTTCTAGGAGGTACCACAAGTGTATTGACTTCAGACAAATTCTGCTGTGAAATAACAGGTAGTTCTCAAGGCAGCCAGTATCTCATTTGCAGCCAGGGATTTAATTTGGCCTAAGAATCAGAGGGCTGTGCTGCTGGGGAACTATTTTACTCTACAGGAAATGTCATATCCAGTCTGCTCTGAAGGGCCCACAGTCAAATTCTCACTTGAATTAAACTCCTTTAATGTCAGTGTGACTTATATGAAGGCTATACTGGCAGCACTTAGCTTAGTATGTTCTATTGCACCCAAATAAAAGCAGGATAGGGTAATAAGAACTATCTGTATGAAGCTGGAGCAGCAGCAGAGTTACAAGGTGTAAGCAGCAGCTTCACTGAGCTGAGTTGCTCTGGACATAATCTGGGCCAACATCTGGCCTTGAGAACTTAAAGAGATTTTTCTTGAAGTAGCAGATGGGAGGCTCAAAGAACAGATATTATTAAGGATGAAACACATAGAAAAGGTCATCACTGCTGAAAGGGCACAGAAGCATTAAAAACAACAACAACAACAACCAAAAAACCCCCACCAAACTGAAAAACAAAGCCATTGTCCATTCTCTTTAACAATTAAAGAAATGTTCTTTTATTCCCAAGCAGCCCACACCCTTCTCTCAGCAAAAGCTCAGTGTCCTCACTGAAGCCAGTCATCGAGCATTCCCTGGCAGAACTTGACTTCAGTGTTTGCAGCACAGCAGGTATCCCCAGGGCTGTGGTTCTCTTGGCAATGACAACCCCACTATACCCTTTCCAGCTCCTCTCTGGCCCCACTTTTTTCTGGGAAGTCAACAGCAAAGATGGTAAAATTGCTTTTATTTTTGCCAAGGTGCTGCATGCTATTGTGCCCACGTTATACCCTGAGCATCCAAAACTGCTGCCTCATCAAAGACAGAATTATTTTCCTGATTTTCCCACACTGATCTGTCCATCCACGCCTCCATTTTCCCACTGATGTTGCTTGTAGGGAGAGCAAGGACTCAGAGAGATCCTTCTCCATCCAGCTGCTCCAGGACCACCCCATGCAGTGTCCCTGCCATTGTCCCTACCTGTCCTCAGATCTATCCCAGGCTCATTCTCTCTCTTAGAGGAGAATGGCTGTTGTAGCTCAAGAAAAATCAGGCACAGGTAAGACCTCACTCAGCAGCAGCTGTAACCTGCACATTCATTTAGCCTGAATAACCCATCCCTCCTGCCAAGGGCTTTGTCTTCTGACTACAGCCCACGTTTCTTCCTCAGGGCTGAGAGCAGGCAAGGGCTGATGTGAACTTCACAAGCTGTGACACCCTCTACAGAAACACATGTGCTTCTTTGACCTTCAGCGCTGGCACAAAAACCTTACACAGACACAAATTTATCTTAAAGTCAGGAGCAGATTTAATAGAGCAGGAGAAGATCGTTTTCAATATTTCCATCTCAATTAGAGTCAAACACCTCGGTGAGTCTCAGCCTTTGGGGCTGTACCTGGGCTGGCTGCTCCCAGCGTGGAGACTGTCGGCAGAATCAGCAGAAATAGCACAACTGGGCAAGGTGTTGGTGATTTATCAGTGCTGAAGTAATTCATCCTGACACAGAGGCGCTGAGGAGGAGCTCAGGGTCCAGCAGGTGCCCCCAAAGACCTGAGAGTTATACGGTGCCACACATCTACAGTGGCAGAGCTGGGATCTGACTCCTTAGCAAAAAACATCTTTTTTTTTTCTAAAGCCATTTTCAAACAGCAGAAAGAAGCAGTCTTGTTACAGAGAAAGGCAGTTTTAACAGTTGCAATGCCCTACTGCTAAAATTGTCCCTCCAACAGCACATTGTCTACTAACTCCATAAAGAGTGGCTAATATTCAGAGTCCCAGGATTTTGGGACAAACAGGATTTTTCAATGGAAAACTAGAAGGTGACTACATCCATGAAGACAAATGCAAGTATTGTGTACACAAATACTTTCATATCTGCCTGGCCCTTTAAAGCCAAAATGATAGAGTTCATTTGCATTTAGATCTCTTTGGCTCCCTCTTTTCATCTAAAGACAAATCCTCACAAAGGCTGCTTAATTAGACCAAATTAGATTTCCACCTAGTGGCTTGTCATTCATTAGAAAACGCTGTTCTTTTTTTCACTTTTGGTAATTATAAGCTGGTCTCGCAGTGTTCACTTCAGGTTCAAAGTCTGACTTGCATTCATGATTTTGTGCAGATGAGAGGAAAATTATTCAGTCGCATCAAGTCTGCCCATTTTACAAGTTGGATAAAGATCATCGCTGGAGTCTTTTATGTAATGGGGTATACTCTTTCTTAAGTCTTTAATGATTAATTGTAATAGCATATCTCATGGCAATTTTCAAGACTAAAAGCTAAGTGCAAACAGTTGGAATGTGCAGTGACTGTGTCAGACAGTGGGTGCTTCCCTGGACTGGGGTTTCTGTCTCAGGCTCTCTGTGTGTGGCCTTTGCTTGTTGGTGTTCCAGTCCTGTTGGGAGCAAGAAAATGGCAAGGGGCTGGTGCCAGGGGTTGTGTAGGGAGAACCTGGGCTGGAAGTGCTGTCTGCCTTCTCTCATTGCCCTCTCTAACCCAGCGAGGGGGATGCCTCTGCTGCTGGCCTCACACAAAACGTGGCTTCTAGAGGAGAAAATCGTTCAAATCCGCACCTGACACTCAAAGGTTGGTGTCTAATAAGGCTGCAGCTCCCAGGGCAGGTCAGTCAGGAGCACAGGTTAGTGGAGATTGCACTTGTAGATGTACTCTGGGTTAGCAGTGTGGCTGCCCTGTCTGGAGTATTTGTAATGAAAGCAGTTAAACTCACAGCAAGATCCTTGAGTTTTGCCATTTCTGACTCCAAGGGCAGCAGTTTGCCCAACCATCACCCTTTTCTCTGGAAAGAGAAAGATTCTTACACTGCTATAGAAGACTGGGATGATTTGGTCTCACTCTCTTCTCTCCCCAGTCCAAACTCCATTCCCTTTGCTGTCCTCCACGGGCACTCTGATTCCCTGCCTCAGTTTCCCTTTATTAAAGAGTATTAATGCTCAGTGGCATGTTTTGAAGCTTAATAAATCAGGGACAGATCTTGTGGTGGTCCATCAAGCAAAACTTCCTTTGGCTTTGACCTTTAACGCATACAAAAAGCTTTGAAGACAACTGCCAACTTATTATTAATAATCTTCTTGGGAGTGGAAGTTACAAGCAGTTGGCGCCAGGCAGCCCAGCAGCCACCAGCCCCTGCTAGGATTTCTTCTGCACTAACAAATCCAGATTTTTCAGGTGTGTTTTTATAGCAACATTCTTGTTTTCCCTTTTTTTTCTTTTTTTTTTTTGGTGAAAAAGTAAGTTTTTCCTTCCACCTTTAAAAAAAAAAATAAAATCTCATCAAATTTGCCTTTCTCAAAACACTGAACATTCCCTTTCTCATCTACCTAAACCTGATGTTGAGTTACTGTCCCCCAGAGGCTTTCAGTAGCTCAGTTCTGATGTATCCCTGCACTTTGTAGCTCACTGCCTTCTTAGAGTGTAATCAAACATCAAGCTAAGTAGCAAATAAATCTCCCGATCTCATAAGCTGCACAGCAAGATCATGTAAATGCAAATGAAGGGCTTGATTTCAAGCTGTCGCGGGGGGAAGGAGGGAAAAATGCTGGGCCCTGTCACCACAATCACTTCACTCTGCAAGTGCAGTAAATCTGCAATAATAATAGTAATGGCAGCGTGACGGGAGGCTTTACTGTACAAGGGGGTGTAATGAAAAGAGGAACAGAAGGTAGGAAGGAGGCAGGGCCTGGCAGGCTGGAAATGCACCGGCACAGAGTTTGCAGGTGGCCACAGGGCAGAGCCAGACAGGAGGGGATGGGGCAGCCCCGGCTGAGTTGGAGCACAGAGGATTCATGGATTTGCCCAGCATCCCTTCCCAGGGAACTGCTGCAGAGGCAAGGATTAAAAATCCACGTCTCGGCCTCTTTGTGCACCTCTCTGCATGGACACGTCTCCCACCTCTCTCAGTCATCTTTAGAAAATTGATGCGATGTGCGTTGCTGGGCCATGAACACCAGGGGATGGAACACAAATAAGTCTTGCAACAAAACCTGGAATCCTTAAAAATTTTGCACCTCCTTAAACCTTTGCAGCGCTTCCACCTCTAGAAACAGACGCCTTTCAGAGCCTTCCTCTTCCTTCACAACAAACATATTCCAACACCCAAATAAAATCCAGGGCTCAAGCACAGGGCTACCCGGATCAGAAACTACCTGGCAGAGGCTGGGGATAACTCAGCACACCCAACAGCACTGAGTTTTCAGCCAAGCAAGGTATCCCCACTGATGAAACACCTCCAGCACTGTACCATGACCAGTGGGAGCATGGCACCCTCCAAACCCAGCCCAGCCACACCTGGTTCAAACAGGGAAATTATGTCTAAAAAGAAAGGCTGCATCAGCCAAGCCCTTAAAGGCAGTTTGAGAGAACAAACAAAGCCTCAGTGCACATCCCTCATAGCCCTGAGAGGTGTTGGTCTCTGCTGGGTGCTCTGGGAATGCTTCAGGAAAAGGTCTAGAGCTGTCTTTTCCAAAGTGGCTGGATAAACAGCATTTAGGATGCTGGATTTTCCTCACTGAGGTCGTAAAGGGAGAAAACTTGCAGAAGGTACCCAGAGAAAATTAGGACCGCCTGGGATGCAGAGAGAGACGGTTTTAATTAGAGCCAAGAGGTGGGAAATAAGGCAGAGAAATGACATCTTAATGAGGTTTAATGAAGTTGTCTGCTGATGGGCACAGCTGTCAGACAGATCTGTATTCCAGCCAAGCAGCTTTGTGACAGGCTAAACCTGAACACAGGGAATGGGGCTGGAACTGGGGGAGAAAGGCAAAAAAAGACCTTCTGCATCAACTTTGGCTCAGTTTCCCCACTGCTTTATGACAGAGCACACCTACAATGCCCCAGGACAAACAAATGAAACCAGCCCATGAGCTGGAAACAGCATTTTGCTAATTTATGAATGAGAAAGGCTGTAATTTTGGATTACACTGAGCAAGATTCATTCCTGCTACATCCTTCCCCTTCTTTGCTTTTGTAGTTAAAGATGTTGGCAGACAACCAGAACGCTCTGAGTTAGTTGATTTTTCTTCAGGCACAGATTCTCTCCATGTTCAACATATTGGACCAGATTTTTTTTTTAATTAATTATCCAGCACCTCTAGCTTTATTTATTCAGTGCAAAGTGACTGTAAAATGCCACCTGATCATAAAAGGAAACACCATGCACTCATTTTGTGATGGAGTAAACACCCAACTGTGTTAACTTCAGGTGCTCTGCAGAAGGGACCCTTTAAATCCCGTAATTTCTTCCATTCTACAGAGTTCTGCACTTGAGGGTCTGGAAGCAGCTTTGCCACAGGTTACAAACCTCTCTCCTTTCCCGCAGTTTCGCAGTGATTTTTCTCCCATCTGACACACCTTTGCCACCACAGCAGATTTCTGACCTCACTTCCCTGATCCGTTATCAGAACCTGATCCTGGGAAAACGCCTTTTCTCGTGCATCTGAGGAGCATTACACCATTTCCCTTGTACACCAGTGACAACTAATGTAAAAATATCTGTAAATACAGGAGGAACAGACCAGCAGTGAAAGCTCCTTTATCACGGCTGGCAGCGGTTTGCGCTTTGCGCGAGCTCCCGGCACACACAGAGCGCACGTATGGTTTGTCACTGCCGGGTGGCACCACAGCCCTGGTGGCACTAAAACCCCACTCAGTGCCCTCCTGCTCGGTGCTGGACAGGGGACAGTCCCTCCCTGTGCTCGAGGCTCACAGCAGGCAGGTGGGGAAATGCAGCTGTGGTTGCATCACGTCACCGAGTCGATGGCTTTTAGGAAGGGCTGTTTGCAACAAAGGATCTGTAGTTTTGCACAGGGCAGGTCCCTAAAAGTCATTTTCTGGTGAACTTGTGCTCCTGAGAGCCACGGATATGCCACGCCTCCCTTAGAGTCAAAAGTGTAAAAGTTTGAGAAATGACAAGCACATTTTAGAGACCTCAATACAGAGCCCTCTGGAAAGGTGCTTGTTCTGGACAGGGGTTATTAAACCTCACTCTCCAGGCAAAACTGGCTCAGTGAGAGTTTTGCCTGAGCTGAGGGTGATGCAGAAGAGCACACTGGAAAGCAACCACCATGCTGGCAGTGTACAGAGGCTGCTCTGAGGCCCTGGCCAGGGTATGCACAGTGCTGTCTGGGAGTAAAAAGAAAATTTTGGTGTGGAGGATGCTCCTACACAAGCAGCTCCAGTGAGCTGGGTCCCTTATCAACCTGCACAGCCTCAGCCTGCCATGGTGGCAAGCTGGAGGTGGTTCATTTGCAGTTTCTTTTTCACTGTGTTTCTGCAGAAAGGGCAGCATTTGATTCAGCAGCTCCTGACCCCGAGTGTCCACTCCGCAGTGTGAAAATGACCATCTCAATGTCAGTGTTCAGTGGCTCATCCATGAGAAACACCAGAGTGTTATTTCAGCACTTTCATTCTCCCAACAAGACCTGCCAACACCTACAACACCCCAGCTCTTCTAACACCCTTCCCACGGAAAATAACCTGTCCCAAAGCACCCACATCCCGCCCTCAGGGCTCCTGGGGACTCTACTCCAGCTTTCCCTGTGCCAGGCTCTCTCCCCTTCCCTCCTCTGCTGCCTCCCTTTCAAGTGGCAGTGAGGTTTCAAGACACATCCTGCAGTGACTTCACCATGGAGATGGGAGGGTGGAGACAAAAGGGTGAGGGGAGGTCAGTTAATCCCACAGACACCACCACGCTGGGACACACGTGAGCTGGGGAAGAGTTCATTTGAAAACTAAATAGAAATGATGTTATTGAGCTGAAGTTGTTTTCTGTGCTATAAATCTCTGCTCTCCCTTCTTCATCCCCCTTCTCCTCCTCCTGCAGCATGCCTTGTGTCTTGATTATTTCCAGGCAGGAGCAGCCATGTGATTGTGCCTGGGGAAGTTGATGTCAGTTTTCTGGGAGGATGCACAACTTGGAAATGAAATAACTCAAAGTAAAGTTAAGACTGGCTCCTCTCTCCCCAGCAGACACCACAGCTGGGCATGCCCACCAAGGGAGAGATTAACCAAACAGGAAGACTTCATATCTATTGAGTCAGGATCCCTATTTCCAGCAAGGCTAGGTCTCTTTAACCAAAACCCAATTTATGTGAAATAACTCAAAATCAAACTTGTGTGAAATTTAGTATCGTTTAGGCTTCAGCTCCTTTTTGCACTGTGGCACTCACTTGTGTAGTGGGATTTAAACCCTTGCCAAATGGACACTCCTGGTACTTGTGGCCATGTTCTGTTACAAACTGCTGTTTTCAGGGGCTTTATCTTATCAGAAAAGGTCTTTATGCTTCTCTATTAATGCTCTATATGCTTCTCCATTCCCTTTTCTGCAGCCAGAACTGGGGAAACCCATGAGAAACTGCTACTCCCTGCCAGGCCCTGATTTTACCTATGGGATGTACATGCACAGGAGAGATGGAGGAGTCCCTGAAGGTAGGACACTGGCCCTAAAACACAGACCTGCAACAAGGTCCTAATGCTAGTAGGAAGTCTCCTGTCTTCCCCACACCTCTACAGTACTTCTCATCAAGCTGGAAGTGCAGAACTCCAACATTTACTCACATTAACATCACCCCAGTTGCTTGGTGACCAGTGAAGTTTCTCTGTAACACTGGAAACTTTCAGAGGCTCACACAGAGCCCGAGCAGGGAGGGTGCACCTGCAAAGGGTGATATACCTGGGCACTGTCATAACTTTGTGCTCTCAGGGACAATTTCCCTGTAAAATCAGACATCCTGAGCAAGCCAGGGTAGAGGGTGAGAAGACATCCAATTCAGATGGATATGGGATATGGTGGGACAGGGTATGAAGTTCACAAAGGGAACCTTAGCCACACAAAACCCCCCTGCACAGTGCACACACATCAATCTGCTTTCCCAAACGGGAGCTAACCAAGATGCCTCGTGTTTTTCTCTATTTCCTTCCATCTCCAGCCATAGGCCACTGGGATTCAGTGAAGGCCAAGCCTCATAAAAGGGTCATGCCCCGAGACTTTGTGGCCATGGGCCGTGGGGCTGTGGATGAAGGCTGCACCTCAGCCCGCGAGTTTGCTCTGTACTACAAGTTCAAGGACACCCGCCAGAAAGATAAGGGGATACTCAGATATGGTGGCAAGATACCTCCAGGCATGACTTTTGGCAGGCCATCACGGTAAGCAGGAAGATTTGGGCCCTCCTCAGAATGAAATTATCCCTTCATACTCTCACACCTGCATCTCTCCCCAGTCTCTGCTACCGCAGTCCCCAAAACAGAAGTGTCCTGAACCTGGATATGCTGAGTCACAGCATCACAGCCATGTCTGATGACACTTCTGTCAGATAATCAACTACCTGAATCTAACATACATGCCACAACACAGCCTCATTTCACCTGTGGTGCTAAGGGCTTGAAGCCTCTTAAAAATGTCTTCAATGCCAAGCCTGTAATCTAAAGGAATATGAAGAGCTGTCAGCCAGAAAATTGGCATCCCAGGGTCAGAAAATCAGAGCAACAGCATTTCTACCTGTCTGCACTGGTTGAAATACTCTGTTGGAGTTAAAGATCAGTTCAAACTCTCTATTCTACTCTCTCCCACTTAGTTCATTGCCCTGCCTTGGGCAGAAATTTGGAGTAGAGCAGGATAGAGGCAAAGAATCTTCTCCCTGCCAGTGCAACTCCAGCACAAACCAGTGCTCAAAGCCTCTCAAAGTCCTGCTACTGCTGGAGCCCAGGGGGGTTTCTTGCTCTGTGCAGGTCTGGACTAGGCATTAGGTTTTATTTTAAGAGCTAGATAATAATCACTACCAGAAAAATAACAGCTACAAATTCTAGAGAAAAGACATGATGAACGGCACCGTGTATTTTTCATGATAGTAAATGGGCTTTGCATATGCAAATTGAATGGATTTTAAAATGGTATTTAATGACAATTTTCGTAGCAGACATTAACATTAATTGCATCAAAATGAAAATGTAGCATTAGCTTGCTGTTAGCTGCAAATGCCCCAGCTATAAAGCTTTATCTTTATCAGTATCAGCCCTCACCGATGTGACAGGGCTGCTCTGCAAATTGCAGGCAAAAGGGCTTTTATGTTGCAAAAGTATCCCCCAATGCAGACCAAAATCAACATCAATTTTCCTTTATTTCTTCATAAACGGAGGTTAAATGGCTGCCTGTAAGAAGCCCGGGCATGCTTCAAAAGTTTTAAGGAAAATCTGCAGACCCCACAATGGCAGGAGTAGTGAGAAAAGGCTTTTAATTGAAAGTTACTCTTGTACAACTTGCCTGCTCCTTAATAGCTACCTTTTATGCAGACTGATTGTATTTATCCCTTTACTTTAAAAGCACATTATAGATAAAACCGAATTACTGGGATTATCAAGGAGTTGTTACAGCCATTTCAGTAAAAGTGGGAGTTTAACACACTTTCCCATGACTGGCAAGAGACCAGCTTTGGTGAGCATTCCTGGGACAAGCTGGTCCTTGGTCACAGCTCACCAGGTTCAGCAAGACCCATCTTCCTAAAAATGACCTGCTTGTCAGTGGGTTTCAGTTGGGTTTGGACTCTAAGCCCTGTTTGTGATCTCAGTGCTCCTGCCTGGGAAGGTGCTCCCAAGTAAGGCACATGCTTGTCTGGACACAGAAGAAAATGGTGGCAAATGGTCTTTTTTTACAACTCCAAGCACTTCACCTCTTTAAGAAATAACAGATCTGATCAATATCTTGAGTGCAGTGAAGTTTTTCAGCAAGAACAGCGCCTGCTTGTCATCCCCCAGCACACAGTGTGGCTGAGGAGAGCAAAGGTGCTTTCCCATGGCACTGGAAGCAGCTGGAGACACCCTGCCTGATGATGGGGTGCTCTGGGACAGCCCAGAGCCCCAGTGCAGACCCTGCCCAGTGTGCACCCACAGCCCTGTTCCAGCTCTCTGCACAGTGGGAATTGCAGCTGGTGCCAGCCCACAGCCTTGAGGCTGGGCTGCTTCCCTGGCAGCCCAAATAACTCAGCAGCTGTCCCAGGAACGTGGCTGGGGTCGGTGGGTAATGGGCAAGGGGCTTCTTGAGCCCTGGTAACTCATCTCCAGCCCCTCCCCAGGCCCTGGGCTGTGCTGCTAAAGGCTTCTGTCTCCTGGATGTACAAGGGCCAGGAGTTCTCCCTAGGCTCACAGGCTGGAGCTCTCCTGGATCATCCCAAAGAGAAATAAGCACAAAAGCTGTGGTTGCTATTAGTGCCTTGTTAATCACTGCCTGGCCCTGCTGCTGCTCTAACTCAGATCACTTGTGCCTCTGCTTTCTGCTCCTGGTGTGTGTAGGGTTTCACCAGGCAGCCTCAGACACTGCAGTAAGCTTTCTGAAGCTTTGAAGCTTCTTTCCTTTCTTTTCCTGGGATATTTACCTTCAAAGGTCACCCATACCCCTCTATAATTCCCCCTGGGCACCTTCCAGGGGAGAGAAGCAACGCTGCTTTTTGCTGATTCCCCTCCCCATTCTCTCCCTCCCTTTTCCCAGAGTAATGTTTGCTACGAATCATGTGGCCAGCTTTGTTGTTAGAGTCATAAAAAGGACATTTTTCATCTCTCCTTTTTCCTGCTCTCGCTCCCTTCTCTCTCTCAGTACCAGACAGAGATTTATTCCTTGCCTGATGCCTGTGGCATTTGGAGCTGGGAGGGGTCAGGGGAGGCACTGATGGGACATAACAGATAATGCAGTGGTTCCCCAGGGGCTTGTCCAGCTCGGGAGCCGATCCATCAGCAGGCAGTGCTGGTGCCAAGGTCAGCAGTAACGAGGATGTGCTGGGGTCCCAGCCTCCCCCGTGGGGCATCCTCCAGCCAGGCTCCCCCAGCTCACGCTCCAGCTCCTACAAGAGCTGCCCTGTGCAACCACACGTTGCAGGAGAGGACACTGAGTGCAGGCACTGGGCTAACAGCACACAGGCTCAGCTTCATCTCTCCCAGCCCTCCTCCCCACCACACACGGGTCCACAGGCTCATCTTCCAAGAAAAATTCCCATCTTTGAGTCTCCTCCAGGATCTAAACCCCATCCACGTGCTCTGTGCATGACACATTACAGAGCTGCTGAAGGTTGCTGTCCTCCCAGGTCTTTTTGTTCAGAATAACCCCACAGGTGTATCCAGCCCCCATACTCTGTAATAATGACCTTGTTGTATAAGGAGGAGGCTGGAGGGCACTGGGTGGGCTGGGGTTTGATGGTACTGGAGACCTAAAGGCACAGAGGGTCTGTGAAGACCTCCAGGATCTTCACTGGTGTCACCCCAGCCTGCTATTCAAGGTGCATTTGGAACCTTAGTAGCTGTCCAGACCTACATTTTTCCTCCTGACCACCTTTTCTGACTGAGCTTCACTGTGCACTGAAATCAGCCAACATTAAAGGCTCATTTTTGGAATGAGAAATAAACACAAAGACATAGACACTGTCCACAGCTGCCTTTTAGCCACTATTGATCAGTGCAAGGTCACACAAGGAGTGTGAAGCCAGAACACTCCAGCACACAGTTGGTACCCCGAGCACCAGTTCTGTCCCCAGGACTGAGCATGGACACACTGCTCAGCACTGCCAGGGCTGCTTGGAGAAAAAAAGCTTCCAATCACCTTTTGGTGAGCGTCCTAATTCTGCCTGCTACGCCCCAGAACCTATTCCTGGACACGAGGACTGCACAGACGTGCCATCCTCTGCCATCCTGCACCTGTACCTGCTCCAAACCCTGCATGGCCATAACCCTGCCTCCCACGGGCTGCCATGCACTTGGCAGTTGGCCTGGAGGTTGGGCTGACCTTGGGTGTGCTGGCAGGATTTCCCTGGCACTCTGTCATCCCCAGGGCTCCTGCTGGGTCCTCCCCACTGTCTGCCTTCACTTCAACTGTCCCTTTCCTGAATTTTACAGCCCATTTTCCTTCTGTCTTCATCTCCTGCCTCCAATTCCACCTCCCATTCTCTAAAACTGCTCTTAATCTTTTGGCAGCTCTTTTCATCATGTTCCTGCAGCAAACCCACGTCTCCAAAGCATTTGGTCACTGCAATCTCTCTTCAAATTGTTACTCTTGGCCAAGGGCATCACTTACCCAGTACCTCCTCTTTAATTGGTATAATTTGCAATCATCCCAACCTTTCACCTTCCCTGAGAAGGAAGATTTCTGTGCTTATGTTCTGCTTAGCAAGTGGCCTTTCCACCCTGTGTCCGTGCTGTTTGCACACGGCCAGAACAAAGTTTAGAAAGCTGCCCAAGATGTGCTGAGATATTTCCACTGATAGGTTTATTTTTGAAGTTCTCCAAGAATATTTCAGGTCGTTAATAGATGGCTGTGGAAGGAAAGCTAATCTAGATGTAGACCAGCTGCAAAGATGTCAAAGAAATAATGTTGAAGAGCAGAGTATATTAGTGGAAAGAATCCACCAGAAAAAGCCGGCAATAAAATTGAATATTACGGCAAGTCTGCATCTGACCCATGATCACTGGAAGCCAAAGAAAGTGTACAGCCACCAAAACTCTAAAGATAAGGGCAAAAAAAGTTTCACAGAAGAAAAAAAAAAACCACAAAAACCACTGAAGACTGACAAAACAAATTGTAAAAATATAACACAGCGACTGGAATCACTGTCAGGCTCATGGCGACAGAGAAACGCAACCATGTTAAAAAACCCAGGACTCCCATCAGCTCGGATAATTACATATCCTGTCCAATTCCACAGTGAAAGGCACTTTGTGCCTCTGCCACCATTCTTACACTGCTAAGATAAGAATTTCTATTTCAAGAGCAGTTTTCTTCTCCTGGAAACATTCCAGGCTGGGAATGTGGTCACATTGCTACCGCAGAGCTCCCAGCCCCGTCCGCCTGCCCCGTGCCCCGGTGGCTGCAGCATCTGCTTGGGCAGAAGGACCTGTTACACCCTTCAAAATACCCTGAGTGCACCATGAAGACACTAATTCCCCTCCTGAGTGGTTATTTGCTTGCTGTAAGAGTTTCTGACTGCTTCAGGCCGACGGCTTAAGAGAAAATAAACAGCCAAGTCATGGTTTGGCATAAGGTTCAGGTCCTGCACATCAGCCACAGAGCCGGGAAGAAAAAGATCTGAAGGACAGATTTAGATCCCTTATTACCAACTGGTTTACACTGGATAAGAAAGTAATTTACTCTCACACAGACTGGCTGTTGTCTGTGGGTTTATCTTCATTGATTACAGCCAGCTGAAAATTTTCTTCCAAAATTTTACCATCTAGAGCTACTTCTGGCCACAAGTGGAATTTTTTCTTTGCCACCTTTTGCTTTTTCAGCCCGTGCAATGAAAACCTGGGTCAGGGGGGAATAAACACAGAATCCTTTCTGTGAAAACAAAGCTTTTCAGCCCTCATCAACATATTTCCTTTCAAACAAAGTCATGTTCCCACCCTGCCAGAGAGATTCAAACATGAGATGGAGGTCAAGGGGAAGACCTTGTGCTTTGATTTCTTTTGCTCAGCATTGGGGGGGTTTTTCCTTAGTTTTTCATTCGTTGGGATGTTTTGCATTTGTTGATGGCTGCAGACTTAGCACTGTTCACTCTCAGCCATAAATCTGCACCTCCAGGCAGAACAGCTCTGTCCCAGAATCACGTCCCACCTGAGTTTCTCAGAGGATAACAGCAGATAACAAGAGACAAATGTGTTGAAGATAAACCGAAATAATCTTCAATTAAGTCAGCCAAAGGGCATCTCCAACCCTAAAATCAATGCTAGCACACAAATTCCACCTTGTCAAGCCAGTTATTTAATGGGTGAGAGCTGACTGGGTATTTTCACTGCCAGACACACGTTTCCATATGTGCTTTTAGGACCAGTGCAAGCAAACATCTCACTCAGCCTGGGAGGGAATAGTAAAGCAAATTGGTGCTCTTGTAACCATGTGTACTCCTAAGTACAGCTATGAGCATCTGATAAATCTTTTAAAGTGCATGTTTACAATGGATTTTATTCTTTTTACTGTTCTATACATATGAGCCCTCTGAGCAAAATAACTGATCCTCTGACACTTAGAAGGAGCCACTGCCTCATTGGCTGCCCGCAGTGAAATAATTTATATTGTTATTTCCTCACCCAAATTACAAGGATTGTAAAGAAGCTTCAGAAATTCAGAGTAATCAGTGCTTTGGAGGCACAGAGCCCGCAGCTGCCACACGGGTGGAAGACCCACTATTGCAACTGAGAGTTTTGCCAGCCCAAAGACTGCAAAAAAAATTGGTCCCTGAGTGTTTTCTACCAATTTTTCTCTTGTTATTTTCTTCAATAGTTAATAGAAAGGACAAGTGGAGATCATTTAAGAATGATATTTTGGGCCTCTCCATGGGTTTATTGCCAGCACCTATTTAGAGAAGCATAAAGCTGTGAAGGGCCTATAACTTTACTTTTAACTTCGTGTGCATTCCACAAGCTGTTTAGGAAAATGAGGAGCCTTTGGACTCACACCCAGCTCATTTTGCCACGTCTCCCTGGCCTCACAAACACACCCACACACGTGTGTGCAGGGACTTCCAGCCGCTAATTGAATTCACCCTTGTGAAAGGCTTAACAAATTGTCAGCGACCTTTTATACAAATTTCAAAGTCAAGGATTCGCCGCTAACTGCACATGCCTCTTCTGCCATTCACTGTTATGCAAAACCCACAAACAATTAAAAGAAATAATGAAGAGCCCAGCGGCCCTCTTTCCTAATTAGCTGCAGGAGGCAGTGCTGGGGAGGGTGGTTAAGTGCTGCAATTACCTCGGCCCTCCTCGCAGCCCTTGTTAGAAGAGACAGGACCACGGGCCAAAGGGGAACAATTAAGGCGAGGCAGAGCCCGGCAGTTTGCGGGGGGATGCCGGGGCCGTGCCGGCTCTCGCACAAGGACCAGAGCTGTAATCGTGCCCCAGCTTCCTGCTGGGCTACGCCGAGACAAATTAACGGGAGATGGATTGCTACCTGCAGCCCATCAGTAACCAGCGAGGAAGGGAGGCAGTACAGCACTACAAGGGAGCCATAACCTGAATTTTCCTGTGCTCTCAGCCTCCTGTCAGGGCAGAGGGGCCTGAGCACTAATGCCTTGCTGCTGCCTACGTTGGGGGTACCCCACAGCCCCAAACAGAATCACAGACCCCGGCTTGTGCTTTATTTGCTGAAGTTAACACCGCTGGTAGCTGCCCCAAGGAGCCCCACACTCCAGAGATGCTGGAGACCAAACTGTTCCCCAATAAGAAACAGGTGGGACTCGATCTTGAAGGTCTTTTCCAACCCTAATGGTTCTCTAAGAAACCAACCTGAGCTGCTGGGAACTGGTTCTGCTGGCCTGACCACGAGCCATGGGGAGATTCTGTATGGACACCTCTATCACAAATCCCTCCCAGCATGAAGACACAAGGAAAGAATATAAGAGTGGTGCCCCTGTAGCTGTCTCCCCTGGGGCCGGAAGGCCCCAAAGGCAGATCCTGACTGTGCAGCAAAAGCACATCTTAGGTGGAAGGACAGCAGCAAGGACTAAGCCCCCCTGAAACCTCATTAACCTTTCAAGGCAGGGTTAAAGTTTCAGTGTAGGAGGTGGTGCAGCAACACAATTTTAATGTCACAGCCATGGACAAATTCCATTCTGTGATGGATCTGTTGCATAAGCAGCCGTGCAGGGCCAGATCCTGGTGCCTGGAAGCTGCCACTGGGATCGGAGCAGTGCTCTGGGCAGAGCCCCAAGAGCCACTCCCTGAGCCCACCCTCTGCTCCCAGCCCCAGCCCATTCTGACCAGCAGCAGGAAAAGCATTGCCCTGGCTGCAGAGCCACACACAAACCCCACGGGCTGAGGTCTGCACTAAAATATTTACGTGCTTTTGAATTATACAGGAAAAAAAGCACTCACAAGTCAAGTTTTTGCCCTTTTGCAACAGAACTTAGCAATCAAATTGATTGCACCTTTCAAGCTGGTGTAAACCCCCTTCCTGAGCAAAGGCCTTTGTATCCACTTTTGCCCAGTACCTTTTTTTGCAGCTGATATATAAACCTTTGAAAATAAGTTTGAGGGGAGACTGACAACCTTGAAACCTCAAGAGCAGCATGGCATTGACGGGCGCGGCTCCCTGAGCTGAGTATTATAGATAGATTTTAATTTCATTTTAACAAAATAGCTGTCTCCAGCAGAAGAAGCATCAAGAGCTAAATGAGGACCCGTCTTGAGCTGAATCACGTTGAACAGACCTCGGCACTGTCATTGATTTTCTGGGAAGAAAAAAAATGCCTCTGGCTACTAAACCAAATTAGTAGTCACTGATGACCAATTATTTTGCCCCACTGCGAACGGGGAGGCGTACTAAAATTCCAGTTTGTCAGACCCAAGGCTCTCTTCTCAAACACCTTTCAACAAGCGTGTACCAAAAATCTCTCAGATGGTTCTGACGCCTTCCTGTTTTCGGCAACTTCTCCTTCTCCAAAGTTTTAATGAGCTGCTGCTCTGAGGATGGCCTGCCACAAAGTGAGCCCATCCCTGCATGGTGGACCACTATTTGGCATTGGCACAAATCACAGCTGTCAGGATTTATACACACATACACAAAAAAGTGTCAGCCTAATGTTTGCAGATTATAATTACCATTTCTCTTGCATGTCCCTGGTGCCTTCATTTTAGATAAATCCCAGCTCTGAGGTATCAGCTGCAAAGCACTGAAGGCTCATATTGAATGGAATAGATTTAACTAGTTTGTAGCTCATTTAAGGCCTACACTGTTTTATTTTAATATTGTTAATACTTTATTATACTTTTTAACACTGTTTTCACAGTAAAATAGCCTATTAGGAGGCTGCAGCTTCTTTTCCAGGAGATGTCTGGCAGACTAGAATTCCACATTGTATAACCAAGTTAGCAGGTGCTTGTCATTTCAGTTGAAAATAGGTCTGTACCCTGACTCTTGAAAGTAAATTAGAGAGATTCTATTAAAGAGACAGGAACTGCTTCAGGGATAATAGTTTTGAAAATGTGCACAGATAAATTTTAAAATATTTAGGAAACGTCAGCATTAGAAGTGGCTCCAACTATTTGACTATAAAAGGAAGCAGATGAGTACTTTTTTCCCCTACAATTATAAATAATTTGTTACATCCTATCAGAACTTCTTTGCTTTTCCTTTCTGTGGCAGGGTGCTTGTGCCAAAACAAGGAGATCTGAGTTGCTCTGAACGAGATGGGTTTTAATGTGCAATGAGCATTTGCAGAGGATGCTTCCCTGCTCTCCCCGCAGCACCCGCAGACAGGAAAATCAAAATCCTCCCTGTTCAGCAGCGACATCTGGGCAGGGTGACAAAAGGAAAGGGAGCACACAAGCCATTGATCCCTGTCCTTAGGTAACGCTAAGGCAAAAGGACATTTCCCAAAGGCCAGCTGCAAGTAAGAGCTGTCACATTGCCAAGCAGCACCGACACCGGGGCCAAATTCCCCGTCCGCTCTGCTGACATCAGGCTTTGACCTACAAAGGAAAGGCCACCTCGCTGAGATCTCTCCAGTCACCTTAAAGAGGGTTCCCTGATATCCCCTGCTCTTCCCCATTCTCTCAGAGTTTCTCTCAAAGGAGGAAAGGCCAGATGAAGCCTCACATCCTACAGCCCCACCAGGGCTTAGGTGGATAACCGAGCACACGAGTCATTCCCATCGATTTGAGAGAGGCAGTTCATGCGTGCATCATTCCAGGCATGATTCTATACTTTGCTGGATCAGGACTTAAATGTGATTAATCACACGGCAGGGAAGGATCTCTGAAGAGCATCAACCCAAATGTGTCCTTTCAAGCATTTACTTACAAGCCAGCTGTGGACTAATCAGTCACCAACTGGCTGGTCCACTGGAGATGGTAAAAGTCACCTCCATAGAGATGTGAAAACACATTCAACTTCCAAAAAAAAAAAAAGAAAATCAATAATCAAAGACTACACACAAAGGCTCAGTGCTTTCGAGCATCTCACTCTGCATTTCCTGCACACCAGGAAAGCTCCTGCCTTGGAGACCAAAAGGACAGCACCAAACAAGCAATGCTTACCATGTGCTTGTGTCAGGAATACCAACGCTTACATCACACTACAAGACTGGAGACCCAAACAGATGATAGCACACTTTACTGTTGGTTTGCCACATCTTTTAACCTTTTAAATATTTTGCCCAGCTCTGATCAGCATGAAATGCCAAACTGGAAGGGAAGGAGGGGAAAGAAGAGGGGACAAAGGGTAAATGTCAGTGTTGCCTTTGGCACCGGGTGTCTCCAGATAACAGTCTGGAGCAGCAGAGCTGATTTACAAGCAAAGGCTTGAAAAGCCCTGCAGCATGTGATCTATGAAACAGGAGGCCTGCAGAAGGATGTCTCCTCTGATATGAATGTCCCCTTGGGATGGATATTGCTGGATTGCACATCCAGTATCATTAGAAAACACAACCATAGATTAGGCTGTTTTGAAGCATGTGGTGTGCAATAATTAAGTAATAAAAGTCACCACGGGGGTGAAGGAACAAGAAACAGAAGAGTTACTATTTGCATACAGGCTGCTGGCGCCCTCGGTGATCATCAAGGATTCTCCAGGCTGCTGAAAGCTGGCAGCTGTCAATTCTGGACCCACTCCTGCCATAAACCACAAAGCACCAGCTCACTCTGTGGTACGTGGGCTCTTTGCAGAAACAGGTGGAGCTGGTGGCCCAGAAGCAGCCCAGCAGCTACCCCAAGTCCCCAGTGTCCTGCAGTTGTTCTGCACAGGCAGGGAAAGCACTGGCTCTGCTATTGCAGCTGCAGCTGAGGGCTCTGCAGGCTACAGGTGGGAGCAGAGCTAGAGGTGAGAGCCGAGCTAGACAAAGATTACATTGGGTCATCAGCTGCTGCCAAGATGGGAAAAGTCCCTCCTCAGCAAGGTGTGCGAGGACAAGGACCAATAAAACTTGAGCTTGAGGTCCTTTATCACCTTCAAGTGTTTGCTTCTGGGGGAAAGGAATAGCAGTAGGGCCATGGGAATTACTGATTTGCTGTCCCTGCCACTGCCAGCTCTGCCTCCCATGGGGGCTGATGAAGTGTCCTCACTTGAAAGGAGCAAGGCTCAACAATTTCAGGCTGCAGCTTTGCCACAAGCTGGTCAGGTTAATGCCAGCTCAGAGCAGCTGAATGGGACACTGGCCAACAAGTAACTGCCTTTTTACTCTTTTTCTAGAACCAGGGTCATGTGCAGCTCCTCCCCTCTACTGTCTCCTCCCTGCTCCCTGGAATCCTTTTTCAAGGGGCAAATACACCTGCTCTGTGTAGCTGAGGCACCAGACCAGGGCTCAGCATTTCAGCTCCCCTTTCTGCTGCAGACACCTGGCCCTCTGCACTGGCTCCATTTTTAGCCCTATTCAGACTGCTTAGGACAGCACTTACTCCTCTCACCCCATCCATCACTGCACATTTGGAACCTTTGGTGCACCACATCAGAGAGATGTGAACAGCAAAAGCAGTGTTGTTTTAGCAAATCACACTCAGCACCCAGGGGTTCTTCCCCTGGAGGGAATCCAGCCAGAGCTGCTCCATTGGGTACCAGCTGGGAAAGGCTCTCCTGAAGCTCAAGCAGGGCCTAAAGTTGAGCTGCAGCCTGTGTTGCCCCGCGGTCCTTCCAGCACACCAGGGCTCAGACAGAGCTGCAAAAACCTGCCCTGTGAAAGGCTGTGCAAAGAGAGAAATGGTGCCAGTTCTTGGGAATGCCCTGGCACAGGTTACCACAGGTGTGTGCAGGCTGTGTTGCAGGGCGTTTGCATAAACTGCAAATGATTGTGGGTTGGAGGTTTCCTGAGGAGGAGAAAGCCTTTCCCAGTGCCAGGCTTTATTCATGTTCTCACCAGTCCCTTTTCAGGAGCAGAGATGTGAACCAGCATGGGGGGGCAAAGATTACATTGGTGTCTTTTCAATGTTTTCCAGGCCTCCCACTCCCATTTTTGACCTCATGCAACACAGATACAAGGAGCTGTGGATGGAGCACCAGAGAGCCCGGACTGTCATCCAGCACGTGGAGAAGAAAAAGGTGGGAATAGTCCAGCAATGCTTTCCCCTGATGTGCACAGCACTGCTGGGCATGACCCCCACTGTCCTACCCCACGAGGGATGATGGGCTGCTCCCAGCCCTGGGAAGGGCTGTCAGCTGGGAAATCATCCCTGTGACTACTAAAACGCTGATGAAGCCTAACAAAGATGAGAATCCCCCTGCCAGGAGCACCACAGGCTGTCCTTTGGACACCAGCTCTGCTCAGGTTCCCTGTGACAGTGGCCACCACAAAGGAATAACCAACAAATGCTGAAAGGACAGCCCCAGCCCTGAGCCTGTCGTGGTGTGGTTGATGCAGCACCCACAGCAGCTGTTGGAGTGTAAGGCTTGCTGTTAAACACACCAACATTGTAATATCATTTAGAAGCAGCCAATGACTGTTTTATTAGTTAATGGCTCAAAGAAGAGTTGGGCTAATATGGTAATGACCGATTTCAATGGGCTTACTGCCGTCACAAAGGATGCTTTATAGTTGAAGTGCAGGAACACAGTGTCCTTAATTAGCAGCTATTTTATGAATACACCAGCCTGGGATGTTGGAAAGTGCATCCCTACTTTATCTGTTAATGACTGATGTTTTTAATCACTAAGTTACCTCCATCAAACTCCCAAATCCTGCAGCCACCAATTACTGAGTTAAGCAACACAAACCTGTATCCTAGACCACAGAGCAGACAGATTCCCAGGATTTCATGCAGTGGCCAAATCACCAGGTACCTGCACTGGCTTGTGCTGAGATTATCAAGCACTGTGACCTGCAATTAATCAGGAGAGCCAGGAAACCCCACCATGGCGGGGAAGCTGGAAGTGACTTTCCCAGTTAGGGATGAGCCAGTACTGCAGCTCAGGGCACAGGGCTTCCAGTGGGCAGCAGTCACCTCCCTGGGATGCTCTGTAAAGCAGACACTAAGAGCTGACAGCTGCTCATGTGTTTTAACTCTCAGTATTGGCTGCACGGACACGGAAAACTCCCCAGATCCCGCACTTGTCATCATCAGCCCAAAGTGACTTTTGGCCCCATCCATCCCAGTGTCACTGCACTGCATGACACAGAGCTGATGTACGTGGCTGTGCAGCTGTTGGAGCCCACTCTTGTTCACCTTTGGTTGCAGACAAGTGAAGTGCAGCTGTTTGAGCCCCCTCTCGTTTCTCCTTGGTTGCAGATTGGCCAAGTGCGCGAGAACCGCACCACGTTCCTGCGCACGCACCCGCTGCCGGTGAAGGAGGAGTCCTTCTGGCACCCACAGCGCTTCGAGAAGGTTTGGCCCCCCACAGCCCATCCCCTGAACAAAGGCAACCCTTCTGGGCCTCTACCAGCACCTGATTGAAACCTGGGACTTCCTAACCTTGGTGCCCCAGTAACATCCTTAGCACACAATGAATGAGGCTCTTAACCCAGAGCTGCCCATGACCCAGACCTTAAAACGGTCCCAAATGTGTTCACCCATCAGCCCCTGTGAACATCAGGGTGGAAGGTTTTTTGCCAGCCATAAGCCCTAGAAGAGAGGCAGCAGTTGCCCAGATAATCACATTTTTTGACTTATGTGCACTTTCATGAACTTCCTGAGATGAGAAGCATCTTTTTATATCTGGCTGTTAGTACAGGGGTGGCCTTTGCTCTACAAGGGCCCTACACAAGCAGGACAGTCACACCTGTGTTTTGGGACCCTGCCATTTCATCAGCTCTAACCATAACTAATTCAAACCACACCAGATGTTTCAAGAAGCTTTTCCACCCTAGGATTAGAACTTTCCAGAAGGCCTGCACTCTTGATACCTCTCTAAACTACCTGATTGACAATATCCACCCTGAGACAAAGCAAAGGGTCTGGCCAGGTTAGAGATGTCCATGACACTTCCTTTAACTGATCCAAATAAGAGCCAAGGTAAAGATTTCGTCTTCTAGTGATGGGATCTAAACATCTCCCTGAATTCATCTGTGCAACCTGCTGTGCCCTGGGCTACTTGTTAGAATTCCATTAGCCTTGTTTGTGGTGTAAATTATATGGAAACTTCCAGTGAAGAGCTAGGGGGGATTTTAGGAGAGAATGGGAAAGAGCTGGACCAGTGGAATGGAAAGAAGACACCAGAAAGTAAAAGCACTGAAACCCTGCAGGGAGTTTACATGGTAAAAATCATATTTGGCATAGATAGAAACCACTGTAAAAAGCTCTCAGCTCCCTGTCCTGGCCCTTCTGATGGGGTTGGTTTTTTTGCCACGCTGTTGATTTCTAACCACAGTTTAAAACAGCAAAGAAGCCCTGTGATTTCCTGAAGGTGATTTGCTTGTACAAGTTGGAGAGTTTTTCCCAAGAAATGCACTTTGCACCACCTTGATGTATTCGTCTCCCATCCTGTCTAAGAGTGCCCGATTAGCATATGTCAGTAATCATTTATCCCCACTGCCTGTCAGCTCGGAGCTGCTGCTGCGGCGACGGCAGCGAGAGAACATGACCGATCGCTGTTAAACAGATTGTGAGAGTCACACGAGATACTGGGGCAAGGCTCCTCTTTAGAGCTCCTCTCACCCCAGACCTTTCCATCACTGTTCATTTTTCAGCCTGCGTTTTGCTTTGTGCTTTCTCTTTTGTTTTGTCCATGTCTGTGGTTGGGTTCCTGCCTCAGCCACAGCTCTCAAGCCTCCAAATCCTTCCTTCTTCTCTTTCTCCCTTTCCCTTCCTTCCCAGAAGCAGCATCCAGGGAAGAGTGACAGCTCATTTTGCACAGCCTCTGCAGATTTTCCATACACCTCCTTTCTCATCACGTTACCCTGGAAGGTTTCCCTTCCCCAGCTGCATTTCTAACAGGCACAGCCCACATTAGAACTTGGATCAAGGAATTTGTTACTCACTTGACCTTCAGTTCATGGTTTCCTCCATGGAAAAATAACTCTTGAACATCCATAAATGTTGACCCAGTTAAAAGCAGTAACAACCTGGAGGAAGTTAAGGGTTTCCAAAGACATTTGGTGGTCTCCAAACTGTTCTTTAACTACTCCTGTAAAGGTGGATTCTGCAGAGGTGATGGAATGGTTTTGAAAGCCAGACTGGCCTAAACCAGGGACTCCAGGGGTCAATGTCAGTCCCTCCCTTACTGAGGTGACAATCAACCAAAACACTGCCTCTGATCCATGTAACACCCTCATCCTACTGTGCAAGGAGAATATGAAAAGCAACCACAAAATATCACTTCACAAAGAGTTTGTTGGCACACTCCATCTGCACATGCATCCTACCAGCCTTTGGTGACTTTTTCCTGCTCTGACCAGCACAGAAGATGCTCATGACCTGGGAAATACTCCAGACCCTGGACAAGAATATTCAAAGACTCCATTGCCCTGACCAAAGCCTCATTTTAAACTTTATTTCCATGTGATCCAAGGCTGGTGTGAGGTACAGGAGTGTGATATTCTCAAGCCACTTGTCCTTCTGGTCACTGAGTCACCTCATCATCTGGAATAACACCTTTCAGTCTGGCCTGCTCTAGGTCTGAGGGGAGCAACACCCAGCCACTGAAATAGTTATTATCCAAAACAGCGGCAGCAGGAAGGTGAGATTTTGTTCCTTTAGGCCCATAAAAATCATCAAGAAGGACTTTTTTATTCCCACCATGACCCCTTACAGAGAGCTGCAGAAACTGGGCATGGTTATCTCTGCTGGCTCTTAATCTGGGCTTTCCATTCAATCCCTGGCACCACAAAACTTGCCCAAGAAGTGGAAGAGAGGAAAACAAAGGAGCTTTTCCCTCCCCACTAATTGCATCTGCTTGCTCCCTGCATTGCCAGGGCTGCATGACATTACATAGTCATTCAGTCAGCAAAGTATGGACAAATTGACTATATTTTCATTTGGATTTAGGTTTCAGCCCCACTGCTTTAGAATAATGGCCCACACTGTTAAAATAACTGGGTGATTTAAAATGTCCCACACTGGGTGCTCCTGCTCCATCCCACTCTGCAGGACTGACCTGGCCTGTGGTCTCCTGGGCCCCCCAGCTCACCAAGACAAGCAGGTCACAGGGAGCCAGTCCTGTCCTGATGGGCAGCTCATTAGGGAAAGTTGCTGCATTGAAACATTTTTTATTCTGTTTTTGTTTGTTTTTTAACTAAACCAAGCAGATGTTAACTCCTTACTCAGCAAGATGCCTTTACTGCCCTCCTCTTCCTCAGCCACCCCCCAAAGCAAAAGGCCTCTGCCTTGCTTTGCCTGCAGTGACACCATTCCAGAGCTCAGGTTTTGCCAGCATGGCTGGGACTGTGCACCAAAACTTAATTTATTTGTAGATGTGGGACTACTTTCCCCAGGGACTGTGCTCTCAGGCACCCAGCATGGACATAAATCATAGAACCATAGGATGGTTTGGGTTGGAAAAGGACTTTGAAGATCATCTCATTCCAACCCCCCTGCCATGAGCAGGGACATCTTCCACTGGACCAGCTAGTTCAGAGCTCCATCCAGCCTGGCCTGGAACACTTCCAGGGATGGGAAAATTTATCTGGACAACCTGTTTGAATGCCTCACCACACTTACAGGGAAAAAAAATTCTAGTATCCAATCTAAACCTACTCTCTTTCGGTTTGAACCCATTCTTCCTTCTCCTGTCACTCCAGGCTCTTATAAATAATCTTGGCCCATCTTTCCTGTAAGTTCCCTTCAGGTCACCCCAAAGCCTTCTCTTTTCCAGACTGAACAATCCCAATTCTCTCAGCTGCCTGTCCCCCATGTTCAGTGGATGTGTCGTGTCCCTGTGTCACTCCTCACCTGCTGGCTCAGGCAGAATGGTGTCAATCAAACTCTGGAAAGGGCATTGCTGCCCAAATGCAGCATCTCCACCTGTGCCAGGCCAGGGTGAGGCTCCAGCAACCTCCATCTGAATGTCTGATAATCACTCTCCAAACCAGCAAGTCAATGTCAGCCACCCCCAATATATTTCCAGGGCTCTATCAAGTCAAGAAGGATTCAGGTAGCAACAAAGCAGCAACACAGGACAGAATTCACCAATGTGTCAAAACAGCTCCGTGCACCTCCTGTCACTGACACACACCAGGGTTCTTCCTTTGCTCATTAGAGAATCCCAGCTCACAGACACACTCAGGTGGCTTGTTTACTTGACCAAGCAAGGGGAAGGAAAGAAAATGCAGCAACTTTGGACAAGACTTTTGTCACCGCGCGCTGCCTCCCCGAGCAGATGAAACGCGCGATATGAATAAGCGATAAGCAATTGACGAGCAAGTGTTCGGGTACCTTGGCAAAAGACTTAATTTGCAACCTGGCACAAAATCAAAGGCTCTGTCAACGGCTGAGCGGCTCTCCTGCGTATGCCTTGCATTACCTGGGAAAGCTCTGTCAGGTAAATTTCCACTGAAAGTAATTAGAGGAATCCCCACTGTATAAACTTTGCAGCAAAAATTCTGGGCTCCGGAATTTGATTCTCACCAGGGATCCGATATCTGCTCACAGCCTGATCCTTCGTCAGAATTAACAGTCGAGCTTTAACATGTACACACAAAAATGTTCCGCATTTTTTTTTAATGCCTTACCTCTATTTTTGTCTATAGAGCTGAACTGACAAGCACAGCTCATGTAATCTTGCAGCTGTTGTCTTGTCAGAAAAGCCACAGGTTCTGCTTAAATAACCTGGGCTTGATACACACAGCACACAGGGCTGGCTGTTCAGGTGCAGCATTGGTCCTCCTGGGTTTGAGGGCAGAAAAACTTCTGGGACTTGGAGTGTTATAAAACTCCTCTCCTGGGGCCTGAATAGTGCTTAAATAAAGCAGTGAGTTCAAGAGCTTCCTGTCACCACACTGCCAGATCAGTCCTCCCTTCAGCTGGGATTGTGGCTGACCAAAAAGAATTCAAATCAGTGTCAGCTGATGGCTGTTCAATGGCCCAAGTGACACGAGCTGGTGGCTCCCAGCCCTGCAGTACCAACCCAAGGCAGCATCACTGGCCTGTGGCAGGCACAATGCAAACAGAGACCACAGCATCCTGCAGGGTTCCAAACAGGCAGCACAGACCCAACTGCCCTGGGCACAATCCCTGCACGTCTCCTCTGGGGCTACAGCAGAGATGTCACCTCCCACCCCACAGCCATTCCATGGCTAACTGCAGGCTCTGGGTCCCTGTCACCATCACTACATTTCCTTGCAGATTCTGCAGGGTTTTTTTGTTGTGCCTCCACGGCCAAAGATTCCAGCAATACAATTGCTCAAATCACAGCAAAGGATTTTGGTGATCCAGGTTTTCCCACTAGCCCTCGTGCCCTGGACACTCAGCCTGTCATCCCACCCAATACTGCTTTCTGTCACAGAATATTTTGGCTTGGAAGGAACCTTTAAGGGCCATCTAGTCCAGTTCACCTGCAGTGAGCAGGGTCATCCTCAACCAGATTTTTTTCTCAGAGCCCCACCCAAGCTGACCTTGAATGTTTCCAGAGATGGAGCATCCATCACCTCTCTGGGCAATATGTCCAAGTATTTCAACACCCTCATCAAAAAAAACAACTATCTTATCTCAGTTGACCCTCTCTTAGTAAAAACCATTACCTGCCATGCTTAGCACTTCCTTGTGTCTCCCTCAGAGTGGCCATCACTGCTCTACCATTTCCATTGCTCTGGGCATGTCCTGATTAACACAGGAAAACAACACCCTCCTGTGCAGCTTTACAGCCCAGATCATCTCCAGGGTAGGCTCCACCTATAACCAAGCCCCAATATCCAAAGGCAGCACAGGGAACAGTTGGCAACCAATTCCCATTGCTCTCCTGGAGATTCTCAGCCATGAAGGAACAGATTTTGGGTGCTCACAGCTTGTGGCAGGGTGAAACCACACACGCTGTGTTGGGTTATGGGTGAGCATCTGCCCTTGCTTCCAGTGCACAACTCCACAGAAGTGCTTTTTAAATGGATTTGGGGTTTTATTCAGGGCCCTGTTCTGACTTCTGCAGAGATGCTATTTATCAAGACAACTCTAAGTGAAACTCTTGCCTGGCATGAAAAGGGTCAGGATTCAGATGTCAAGCACATGAGATCAGTGTGAAAGCTGCCAGCTTCTGGTCTGACCCTGAAACATCTGCCAGGGAGGTGGGGGGCACACACCAGGTTACAGCTCCAGTGGGTTCATTCTTCTTTCCTCATGCTGTTGTACAGACCAAATGACCAGTGAACCCCAGCAAATATCTGTGGCCATTATTTTCAGGAAAGAAAAAAAAAAAAACAACAAGCACCCAAATCTCCATGGGACATCAAATACAGCAGCCCAAAATTGCCAAGCACTGTTTGAAACCTTCCTGGGCTTGAAGCAAATAAAGATCATTTAGCCCAGGCTCCCTTGTCCTGCATTTCCCTCTGTTCTTAGAGCAGTGGGGAGAGAAAAATCAACCCCATTCGTTAGGCCAGTTAAGCACGCTCCCGGCAGGAAAAGCCACATTATTTGTAACCCTAATAATCCAACACTCACCTCTGAGCACAGCTCATCTTGGACAGAATAACGTCTGTTTTAAAAGTACCTGCCTCTCTCTAACTTGTCATGGCATTTGTTGACAACCCTATTGAAAGCCGCTCTCCATGCGGCTGTGAAGGATCTTTCAGCACCTCTTTCTCTTTCCTAGACAGTTTTTGAAAGGGAGGGGAGAAAAAGAAAAAAGCCATCAATACAGGGGGAAAAAGGCATCAGCAGCCAACATCGGCTGATGAAGCGCCTCACCTGGGCCCCCAGCACACCGCCTCCAATTAAATCAAAATGGTTTGTTTTTAATGGTCTTTTACACTGACAAGTGGGCTATCATTCCAGGCCTAGAGAGCTGTCAGGGAGCCGAGGCAAATCCTCCGTTGATAATGCCCAATGCTTCCAATTAGGAGCCGGGGCCGCTCCTGGCGCACTAACGATTCCCCAGCCTCCCCCAAGGCCCCTTCGGCGTTGGCTGTTTGGTCTCGGCTCTTCCTGCGCCGCAAATTACTGACACAAAACGGAGGCGCCCCGGTGCCTCCTCACCACGCCGGGCCCCGGCCCTGTTGGATTTAATGAGGCGATGGAAGTTTTTGCGGATCTTTCGCTAAATTCTTTTCTTGTTTGACAGCTGCTTGAGTGTTGACCTTATAAAAGATTTAGTGTTTCTCATTATTTTCTGTCAAGCTTTACAAGCGGTGGCTTCGCGGAAAAATCATTTGCATCTGGATGTGCGCGCGCGCGGGGTGGGGTTTTTTTTTTATATATTTTGTTCTGTGCAGGGATGCTCGGCGCGCTGAGCGTCAGTGTGTGTACCCTACCCCTCTCTGTATTGTTTATTTTACTCCCTCCTCCCTTCCTTTCCTGAAAAAATCCACTGTTTTGTGTTGTTTCGGAGAAAAAAAAAAAAAAAAAAAGGAAAGAGAAAATAAGCCCCAGGATTTGTTAGGCTCCTGTAAATGAAGGAGGGATTGGGAAAGGGAAAAAAAAAAAGAAAATAATAGAGATTGGTTTCCCGTAAAGTGAGCACAGAAAGTGTTTTGTCACCCGCTAAAAGGATTCGATCAAATGGATGATGGAGGAACAAGGCCGAGTCCCGGTGCAGCTTTGTTGTTAAAGTGAAAAATGGTGCAAGGCTGGGGAGCTGCCTGGGAGCAGGTGGGCAGAGCCAGGCAGGTGCTGGGAGAGGGACAGCCATGTCTCCATGGATCCTTCCAAGCCAGGAGGAGAGCCTGGTGCTGCTCATTACTGGCTTCAGGCCTTTTCGGGGGTTCTTTCTGGAGTCACCACAAACCATTAAATGCAGCTCCAGTAACTATAGCTCCCCCCAGAAGCTGAGCTTATTTTGCACCCAAGGGTGCTCACAGTGCCCAGCAGCTACAGCACACACAAAACCCAGCTCAGTCCCTGGGGTTTGCCACCATCAGGGGAGCTCTGACTCCCCTGCACCAGCTTGGCCTTTCTGTGTCTCACATGCAATTTATCAGCCCTCAATTAACACACCTGCCTGAATGTATCCTCTAATTTAGCACATTGCTATAACTGAAGCCCTAAAGATAATAACCCCCAAATATATATTTAAGTCTTAGGAGTGGTGATTCTTTTTCTTGCCTCTCTAATTCTGTGAAGCAAACACTGACATCACAACGTCCCAGCTGCAAGGGTCCTGCAGGTTTTCATTCATCAATAACAAATGCAATGAACAGCAGTAAAGCATCGCTCCTCAGCAGCACCTGGAGCCCATGGCAGCTCCATCATCCTGCAAGGAAAACCTTTCAGCTTTTTCCTACAAACCATATTCCTGTCCTGCTGCAGCCAGTGCTCCAAACAGAATCATGGCATAACAACCCATAACTGCAGCACAGTAATGGCAAAGATCATCAGCTGTCTCCAGAGGAGGTACCTTTGGGTTCATCATTTAAAATATTAATTAGAAGACTCAGAGATGAGGATTCATCACTGGCATCGACTGCTCTACATCAGTCTCTATCACAATAAGACCTTTGACCCAAGGACACCCTTATCTGGGCTCTAATGACTGGGAGGGTTCCTCATTTTTTAAAGCAGCACTTGCCCCTGTCCTACACCTGGTGCTTCCCACTCACTCATGCTGAGGGCAGGAGCTGGCATCCCTCACAACTTCCTCAAGGCTCTGCTCGCTTTAATTACTGCCAGTTGTGGCTCAGTGGGACATTTCTCACCCAGGAGCTTTGTACAGAGATTGGAGTGAATAAACTGCTCTTTCCTCCCTTTGGCACCAACCCCATCCCAGGCAGAAATGTCCTTGTGCCCAGTTCCCAGCACTGGTGGATGAGGGAGCATGACAGGAAGGCAGAGGCACATTCAAGAGAAGCAGCTCAGCTGTCTTTACCCACAAGCACTGGATTTTTCTAACAATCCCAGCTCCAAGGGGAAAACTGCTGCATCTTTAATGGCAGGTTGGACTTGGAACAACCAGGGATTGTCCCTGCCAGCTCTCTGGGGTTACCCTGCTACTTCAGCAGCCCCTGGTTCTGCCTGCCCCACCTCTCCCTCCCAGAGAGGGGTTATGTCACTGCTGGTATTTGTGAGGAAGCAAAAACATCCAGAAACAGCTGTCTGAAGTTAGGCACTCAAATGCATATTTAAGTACCTGAACGCCTTCCTCCAGAGAGGGGGAATAGCTAAATACGCTTTGTTTGTCTTGATTAATGAGATCACTAGCAAGCTTTTCAGGGCAAAGACTGCTCTGTATTTTTACATATGCAAAACCTGACATCCAGCCAGCCTGAGCAGGGTGGGGGAAGTGGGAGGCAGCTCAGCACAGCCACACCAGGCAGATGGATGGCACAGGGAATTGTGCTGGGGCAGGCAGAGCCCGTGGCCCCCCATGGAAAATGCTCCAGTCTCAGTCACTGCATCTCCTGTGCAGGTTTGCTGCACACAGCTCTGTGTGAGCCACACTGCTCACCCCAAAGGGACCTTTCTACCCCTGGATTACTTCCCTTTGTTTATTGTCATGGGCATTTTTTCACCCTGTCCCTACACAAAGGTGATTCCTGGGGAGCTGCTGCTTCTGTGTTTTTAGGGCAGGCCATGTAAGAGCCCCTGACCTCACCAGGGATTTCTCTGGGGGCTCTGAGCCCATCCTGGCCCCTCAGTGAAGCACCCAAGTCCTGTGTTGTAGAAAACACAGGTTGGTTGCTAGAGCAGGATAAGAATCTCCTGAAGTCAATCAGAAAACTACTCCTCATTTTAAGCAGGTTAAGTGTTTAACTTCAGCTGGAGCAACATCTCCCAGTCAGGCAAAAGCCCCTGTGCAATCTGCAGTCTCCTCCCTGTCTGTGCTTCAACCTATTTTCTGTGGCTGGCTCCTGGCTGTAACCAATCCTCTCTCTGCTCCTTTCCTCATAGGCTGAGCCTCATCTCAGGACTTTTCCAGACCCTGAGTCCCGTAAAAAGGCTCTCAGTGCCTCCCACTGAGGAGTGCCTGTGAGGGGACCCCTTCCCCAGAGGCCCCTCACAGCCAGGACCGTGCTGGGCACAGCCCTTGGACCCTGGGATTCCACATGCAATAGACTTTCTCTCAGGTTTTACAGAGTTATGCCAATGCAGGTATAACCAAATAAATCATAAATATAAGAGGAACAATTCTGTCTCAGCCTGTTCATTGCTTTGTGTCAGGTGCACAGCACAGCCTGAACAGCACAATTCTCATGATACTCAGGAGCAGGGCAGTGCTCACACCAGCACAGCCCCACAGGGAAGGCAGGACAGGCTCCTTCCCTGCTGGTTCTGGACAAATAGATTGGATGCCGCCATGTCCTAGCTGATATCAAGTCTGTAACACGTCATCAGTCCTCATTTCTTTGCCAAAAAAAGCTTCCTACAGAGTGCCTGATTCAGCAAAGCCCTTGCCTGTGTGAAGGAATTCAAACACCTGCTTTGAGTGCTCTGCCAAGCTGGGGCCTCACCACAGGCAATGCCTCTACTTTAAGGCAGCTCCAGACAGCTCCACACTCACCCTGCAATAGCTGCTGGTGCCTGGAGTCCCTCAGGCCTGAGCCACTTCAAACACTCACTGAAAAAACTCAAACTCTATCAACACCAACTCAGCATCACAGTGCCCAAACCCACAGGTGACCTCACAGTTTCAGCCAGGAACCAACACACTTGGAATCCATCTTCCCCCAACAGAGCATTTCCCTTCAAACACCACTTGGTTAAAAGTGCCATTATTCAAACTGTGGTTCTCCATTGTGGCTAAAGGAATAATTAATAACTCTTATGTAGTCTGCTTCTCACATGGGCCATTACAGCTCAGAGCTTACCAGCTTTTTAAGCCAAATGATCTCCCAGTTTTCATATTCACCCTCCCACTGGCACTTGGAGAGCTCAGATGTGTTCACCCCAGAGCTCTGAGAGGTGACATCTGCTGTGCTGGGCAGCCCCAGCTACATCCTAAGCTCAAGTGGATGTGCCAGCATGATTTTGCCCCCTACACCTCGGCACTGGGTACCCTACATAAAGCCACCAGCAACCAAAGGACACAACCCATGCTGAGCTCAGGGCTCATTGCCCCTCAGATTTCCAGCCAAATCTCAAAGAGAAAAGTTCATTATAACACTACACAGCTCAAGATGAAACAACAAAGTAAACTGCAAGGGCAGCTTTTCTTACCTCTCAGGACAACGAAGGCTCCCCAGGAGCTGCTCCAATATTTCCCACACCCCATCCTCAGGGCAGTTTGTACCTCAACCTGCCCTTTTATAAGGAAGGAGCTGTAACAAACTCCACCCTGCCCACACCTGAGCTGAGGGAGGAATGAAATCACCTACTCCACACCGGGAAAACCCTGGTATGTGGTTGCCTCTTTTTAGTACAGGCCTCTAAATAAAACCAATCTAAAATAATGAGGGGGATAACAGCAGGGCTTGCCAAGCTGGCAGAGGTGGATTATAACCAAAGACCTTTCCCACCTCCCCAGGGAGGGAGGAAGCTGGGCCTTAAATGACTTGTCGTGCTAAAAATGACACTGTTTATGAGAGTGTGAGAAACCCAGGCACGAGGTTTGTCCTTCTGCCTGCTGGGAGTCACATCCAGCTCTCAGCGTCTGTGTCCTCTTGCAGCAGGCACTGGGGTCCCTGGGGTGTGCTCAGGGAAGGGAACACCTCCAGAGTCCTGCCTGGCTGGGAAGGGCTGGCGCAGAACCGTGTGAACCAAGCGCCTGTAGAGCTGCTTCTTGGGACAGGCGCAGGAAACCAGCAAAGAGACCAGAAAGCCGAAAATCATCAGACAAATAAACGAAGTGCGTTCAGGAGACACCACTCAGCGCAGCTCAGAGCCGACAGATCCGCCCCACTGTCCCCGAAATGCTAGGCAAGGTCGTGCCCCAAATGTCCCCAGCTCGGGGGGGGCAGCGCGGGGCAGCCCTGCTCCCGCACCCACCCGCACCCCGGCCCGACCCTGACCCGTCCGAGCCGTGAGCCAGCGCGTCCCCGCTGCCCGAGTGCCGGCGGAGCCCCGTGCGGGGTCCCGGCCCCCCGCCGCCCCCGCTCCTTGTCCTGCAGTGACACCCACCGGTAACGGGGTTCTGCCGCTGCTGCAGCTTCGCCGCCGCCGAGCCCGGCTCCTCCCCGGCTCGGCCGCCCCCGGCTGGCTGTCCCCCCCTTTTTCTGCCTCTTGCCCCCACCTCGAGCCCTCCTCTCTCTCCTGACCGTGCGCTCGTTTGGGTACCGGAGCATCCCAGCGGAGCCCATCGCTGCCGAGCATCCCTCGCTGCGCCTGCTGGGCACGGCCTTCCCGAGCACCCAGCAGAGCCTCCGGGGATTCCTCCCTCAGCCAGACCCTTCCAGGACACCGGGCCGTGCATCGCCAGCAGATATTTCTGGATTAACCCTTGCTCAGTCTCCATCACAGCTCAGCAGCCCCGGGCCCAGCTGTGGAAAGGGTTCCGCAGCCAAAGCCTCTGGGAACACCTGGGTCAGCCCTGTCCCTTGTCCCCAGGGCCAAACCTGCACTGGTGACAGGAGCCAGGAGAGGCCAGCCCTGCCCATCAGCAGCACCCAGCGGGGTGGGACAAGCAGCAGCTCCCAAAGCTGCCACAATCCTAAATCCACCGCTGGATTGTGACTGAGGCTTGTGAGGAGGTGACTGTAAATGCAGTTGGCATCAGGGATCTCCTCTTGACTGATGTATTTGTGAACAGGAACTGTCTGGAAATCGGGGTTTAGGGCAGACACACAGAGGGAAGGAGTGTGCACTGCCCAGTGAGCTGTGCACAGGATTTCCTGTCTGTGCTGGGAGCCACAGAAAAATCATTGGAACCCCTCTTGTCCAGGGTCTGGTGATGTAGGAGGGACACCACGTATGGGCAGAATGGGGCACATTTCTGCCTTGGGGAGTCTAGTTCTGAAACAACTTAATAAAACAACAGCATTAATAGAAATAATAGTAATAATAATTTTAGTGTCTTTAGAACATGAGTAGCAGTGCATCTGTAGCTGCTGGGAGCCCCAAGTATGGCCTAGGAGTGACATATCTGTCCCCAGGGCCTTGGCTGGGTATGGCACAATACAGAACCTGCTCTGAGATGAACGTTGTACCCCACACAAAAATATTCCTCAAAATCTTGCACATCATCAGGAAGTTGGTCTAATCTGGGGACTTCCTTGTGCTTATTTGAAGGCAGGTGCTTTATTCATGAGCAAGGCTCACCAGCCCAAACCTGTCTCTGCACGGCTGATCCAAATCCTTATACCAATCCCACTCCCAGCCCTGCTGCCTTTTCCAGTCCTGTTCCTGGTCCCAAATACAACCTCAGTGCTGGTCCTGATCCCAGTGCAAATTTCCACCCCAAATGTGGTCTCCTGGTTGAACAGGAAAGCTGCCAGAGCCCAAGAACCAACACAAACTGCAAGGAGCTGGCAAACCCCATCGGGCTCTTGGCACCATTTGTCACCAGGTCCAGTTCCTGCACATCCATTGCCCTGGTCCAGTCCAAAGGGACACTCGGCCCAGCCTTGTGGATGGTGGACACTGCAAAACTGACCTGGCCCCCGGTCCCGGGTTTCTGTGCTGGGAAGGAGACAGGGCAGAGCAGCAGCAGGAACCCCTCAGGCAGGGACAGGGAGCAGCCCCCAGCTCGGGCGTGTTACATCGCCGAGGTTGGGGCAGGCTGGGACCGGGGCTGATGCTGATTTTCTTCCTGGGCTTGTCCTCCTCTAAAGTTCTTTTGTTCCGCTGCCCCGATCGCAGCCGGCCCCGAGCCTGCAGGGCCGAGGGCAGGAGGTGCTGGGGGCCCTGCCTGCGCCGCTGCCCGACAGCTGGCAGCCGGGCTGCCCCAGGGGGGGCTCTCCCCTCCTTGGTCGCCTCCAAGCTGCCGGCCAAGGGCGGCTTTGGAAGAGGGACAAGATGCAGCTGACTGGCCGGGAAGGTGGGGAACAGAAGAAATCGAATATTTGAGAAATAACCAGCGACATCGCTTTAAAGTGACGCAGCTTCACGCATCCGGGTGTGGACATTTTCCTATCTCCGCGGCGAAGGGTCTATCCACGGGAAAAGCCCCTAAATAAACACTCGAGGAGACAGCAGCCAGTCTGACCGCGAGGAAGGTGGGAATCCTGCGTGAGCCTGTCCCTCTCCAGCCCGGGAGACCAACAACAGCAAAGCCCTCGACGGGGCAGGAGGGAGGAAAAGTTGGTGTCTCCGGCAGAAACGGGCGGGACGGGGCAGCCCTGGCTGAGGCCATCGGGGTTTTATTTAAAATGCGATTGACGGCAGAAAAAATCCGCTCTGAGTGCGGTCCCTTCCCAGTTGCACCAGTAGGTACCGCCGCTGGGCGCTGGCAGAGCGGGCAGAGCGATGCCCGGTCCTCGCCGCTCCGGCAGCGGAGTCCTGCGGCCCCCTGGACCTCTCTGCTCGGCCACAACCGATTTCCAGGGCATGCAACGAAATTCGCAGCTCCGAGGCTCATCTCGGGCTCAGAGCAGCCGCCTCAGTGCTGGGGGTTTTAGGAGGCTTTCGGTGCTTTTTCTTTCCCTTGTTGGTTTTTCTTTTTTCCTATTTTTTTCTATATTTTTATTTTTAATTTTAACGCCCAGCAAAACTTTCCCTGCTCGGGAGGGACCGGCAGATCAGCTAATTGCGGGGGGAGGCGCGCAGAAAGCAGTAACCCCTCGATACCCCACCCAACCCACACCCCCCCGCCCTCCGCGGCTAATCATCCCATTAAGAGCCCCATCAGCGGGATAATGACAGCAAAAGAGGGCGGAAACCGCCCGGAAAGCGCAGGGATCCGGGCGACAATTAATTCCCGTTAATCAAGCTCCAAGGTGTCGCCTGTTGGGGAGTGACATCCCCCAAAACGCCTGGCGGCCAATGGGCGCGTTCACACGGGATGGGTGGGGGGTGCCGGGGTCCCCCAGCCGGAGCGGCCCAAGTTCAGGTTTTCTCCCCATTTCCCCCGTTCCCCCCCCGGGGAGGGCGCGGCGCTCCCGCCGCTGTCCGAGGTGCTGAAGGCACCGCCGGCTCCGGAGCGACTCCGGCGCTGTCCGAGGTGCTGCGGGCTCCGGAGTGACTCCGGTGTCCTCTCCCGGCGCTGTCCGAGGTGCTAGCGGGGAAGGGGGGCGCCGCGGCGGCCCGGCGACTGGCCACCCCCTCCGCCCTCCCCTCGCCCTTCCCCATTGATTTCTGGATCATTAAGTGGTTAAGGCGCTGCGAAGCCCTCACTATCGATCGCTGCCTCCCCACCTCCGGCTGGGAACCCCCGGGCTGCCCCCCAGCCCCGCGCCGCCGCGGCTCCGGGCACGGGTGGGGTGGCCGGGACCCCGGGTGAGGTTGGGGTCCGTCCCCCCTCACCCCACCCCCTTCGCGGCCAAAGTTTGACTCTGCCTCCCTCTCCCCCCTCTCCTGTCTGTCTGTGAGTGCAGCTGGGCGCGATGCTGAAGACGGAGCAGCCCTGGATCTAACGCGCGGCGCCTCGGAGAGCCTTGCAGCAATTGTTGCCCGGATCCCAGACTGAACTTTGCTCTTTTTGTTTTTCCTTTTTACCTTGTTTTTACTTTCTTTTTTTTTTTTTTCTTTCTTTCTTCTTTTCGTTTTTCCCTCCTGTTATTGTTAATTATCGTTATCAACCCGCTTCCGCCGCGCCCTCCCCGCCAATGCCCGTGTGAGCGCCGGCACCTCGCGGGGGCCATGGAGGGCTCCACCGGGTTTGGGATCGACTCCATCCTCTCCCACCGAGCCGGCAGCCCGGCCGTGCCCAAGGGGGACCCGCTGGTGGGGGACGGCCGGTCCCCGCTGGAGCTGAGCCCCCGCTCGGAGGGCAGCAGCGGGTGCCCCTCGCCCCGCTCACCGGGCCGCGAGTGCCTGGAGGCGGCGGTGCCGCGGCCGGGCCTGGATGCGCATCTCCAGCCGGGGCAGGTCTCGGCTCCCTCGCAGTCCCGGACCGTCACCTCCTCCTTCCTCATCAGAGACATCCTGGCCGACTGCAAGCCCCTGGCCGCCTGCGCGCCTTACTCCAGCACCAATGGACCTCACGGCGGGCAGGAGCCGGCGGGCAGGATCCCCACCAAGCCCGGCGAGGATTTTAGGGAGAAAATGGAAAAAAACACCAGCAGCTCCTCCTCGGACTCGGAGTACAAAGGTAAGAGCGGCTCGCCCCGCTGGGCTGTGCAGGGCGGCCCGGACCCACAGCCTGCGGCGGCCCGGGAGTCTCCCGGCGCTCCGGGATCTCGCTGCGGACCCGGCACCGGCGTGACCCGCTGTGGGGGGTTACGGTATCGGTGGCCCCCGAGATGACCGAGGGGTCGCCACCAACTTGGGGAAACTTGAGGGTTCGGGGCTCGGTGGGGCTCGGCCCGGTGGAAGGGGCTGGGGCGATGGGCGCTTCATTAAACGCGCCCGGGGGATGCTCCGGGGCCGCCTTCCGCTGCAAAGATCCGGCTGTGCCGTTCTGCCCGCGGGGAAAGGGGAAGCGGAGACGGATTTCTGCCTGCGGAGAAAAAAAAAAAAAAAAAAAAAGAAAAGAAAAACCAAAACAAACCAACAAAACAAACAAACCGAAACAAACCGGTAATAAAATACTCGCGGATTTGCCAGGTATTTCTCTTGCTCCGGTGAGAAACGAACAAGCTAGTCGGCGGGCTTTGATTCGATTGTTGTTATTTGTGTTATTATTTTGGAAACCGTTCAAAACCGAGCAGTGCAGACAGGGAGCTCCGGGCCGCATCCACAGCGCCGGCGGGGCGTGGGGTTGGATGCGGTGGCTGCTCGCCCCGGGCCGGGGGCTTCGGCCTCCCGGGCCCCCGCAGCCCCATCCCGGCCTCCCCCTGCGGCAGTCGGGGCAAGGAGAGGGACAGGAACAGCACGGGGAGATTTGGGGTCACACTTCGCTCCTCGGAGCAGTTTATCCCGGGTGCCTTCTCCCATTCCGCCCTCATCACCTCTGCAAAAACTTTTCCCCGGGAAAACTGTTCGCCGGCTGTTTGTGAGGGAAAGGAGAGGGTACCCGTCCAGCTGGGCGGAGAAAAGGGAGGCGATAGCACCTTGCGGGGCCGCTGAATTTGGGGAGATTGGCAGGAAAAAAGGGGGACAGGCTGAGCCCCGTACCGGCTACAAATGCACCCTTGGCCCGCCTGGAGCCGCTGGGCTGAAATCTGGTTCATGGAGGAAAAAATATTCACCCAATTAAACCTCCAAAGGC
This sequence comes from Nicator chloris, assembly GCA_013400495.1. Classification (NCBI taxonomy): domain Eukaryota; kingdom Metazoa; phylum Chordata; class Aves; order Passeriformes; family Pycnonotidae; genus Nicator; species Nicator chloris. The sequence continues at coordinate 202,720 of WAAE01003014.1, forward strand.
GGCGGCGGGCTCTGGACATCACGGGGTGATTTTCACTCCAAACGAAGGATGGAGCCCGGGGCCGGTGCCGGGGCTGGAAGTGCCCCGGGAGGAAGCACCGGCCCCACCGCTTTGCAGGGCCGGCACGGGAATCAGCCTCCATTCCCACCTTGGCGTTTGTTCTCGCCTCCTACACCCGGCCCGAATCCCTTCGGCTCTTCTCCCCTTGCCCCAAATCGCCGAGACGCGAAAGAAGCGAGGGGAGACAAGAAAAGCGAGTTCTCCGCATCCCCCTGAGCCGGCCGAGCCCCGCGCCGGGGGTTCGGCTTTGGGTGGGGGCCGTTTCCCGGAGCCCCTCGGCTCCTCTCCTGTCCCTGCGGCGGGACAGCCACGGCCACGCTGCAAATGCCGTTTAAACGGGGAAAAATCCTTTAAATTGAGAGAGAAACACTCCTTAAATCAGAGGCAAAAAAACCCCACTGCTCAAATGAAAAGTGGAAAAGACTGTCTAAGAGGAGCAAAAAACCCCAAAAACCGATTTAAATGGGGAGGAAACCACATTTTATGTGAAGGCAAAACCCCCGCATCGGTGGAGGAGCGGGTGAAGATCCCCGCTCCCAGAGCGATCCTTTTTGTGCCGCTGTGGAAATAGCCTTTCCCGGGGTAAAACACCCCAGATTTACTCTGCAAAGGGGCTGCGAAGCTGGGCCTAACTCCCAGCGGCCAAAGTGCGGGAAAAACCCATAATATAGTTTTATATTTTTATATATTATTAAATATATATTTTATATATATATATATTAGCTAGAAATAGCCAGGGCCCGATGCGGACCGAGCAGGGAAGCCGTCGCCGCCGTTCTTGCGGACCTTTGGCGAGCAGGAACTTTTTAGGAGCAGAGGATCAGCCCAGGGGCCAGGGCGGATTTTCCTCCTCGGGATGCGGGAGGCCAGACCCGCTTTACTCCACGAAAAAGTCCATCCGAACTTTCGGGCCGTTCCCGGGAGAGAGCGGGGCCGAGCCCCTGCCCGGCTCCGGCGGGTCGGGGCTGCCGCTTTCCCGGGAACCGGGGCCGGGTCTCTCCGCCCAAGGATCGTCCCCGGCTCGTTCTGCCCTGCCCGGCCAGAGCCGGGATTTCTGGTTGAAAGGTTTCACTCCCCGGTGGCTCAATTAACCGGATTATTGTCTTCCTACAGAGAGAAATCAGCTCGCGTTCGGCTCCAGCCTTGTCCCTACTCACCCCCGCCACCAGCAAATTTAACATAAACCCCTGTTAAAAAAAAAAAAAAAAGAAAAAAAAGAAAAAACCCAAACGCCGCCGATATGTATAAATCGAGCCTATTTGTTATCTCCTCCAAGAGGGTGGAGAAGGCGAGCACAAGCAGGAATTTCTTTTCCCCTTTTAGTTTTGTTTCTACTCCGTAATTTTTCCATCACCTTCCAACATTTTGCGGTGTAAATTCTCTCATCGCTCCGCCGGCGCGTTTGTACCGACCGCGCTAACGAACCGCCACCAACCCCACTCCTTCGGCCTTTTTTAAAGATAAATAACAGCCCGGGCAGGGGTTTGC
>WAAE01003014.1:208818-320808 GCA_013400495.1 Nicator chloris
GCAAAGAGTAAAAAGAGCCCAGGAGCGGCTTTGGGAGCATCTCTCCCCTCCTTGACCCCTTCTCTCGACTTGCCCCCCCAGGACCAAGTGGAAAAGGCAGACGGCTGTGGGCCTGGAGCTGCTGGCTGAGGCTGGCAACTACTCAGCCCTCCAGAGGATGTTCCCCTCGCCCTACTTCTACCCGCAGAGTTTGGTCTCCAACCTGGACCCCGGCGCCGCCCTCTACCTGTACCGCGGACCCAGCGCGCCGCCCCCCGCCCTACAGAGACCCTTGGTGCCCCGCATCCTCATCCACGGACTGCAGGGCGGCAGCGAGCCCCCGCCGCCCCTGCCCCCGCTGCCCGGCGTCCTGCCCCGGGCCGCGCAGCCCCGGTGAGCCCCGGCCGCCCGGGCAGCCCTGCCGGCACCCACCGGGCCGGGGGGCTGGAGGGGGCCACCCCACACCTCTGGGGCCGAGAGCAAGAGACAGACTTCCGCTCATCCCCAAAATATATAAATATATATATATATATATATAAATTATAAATGAGACCACCCCTTCCTTTTTTAAAATAATATATAAAGAATGCAAGAATCAAGGACAGGCTTGGCAGGACGAAGCCGGCAGAGTTGCCCCTCACCCCGCGGGGCACTCGCCACCTTTACCCCCCTGTGCCCCCGACGGGCAGCGGGGCCGCTGCGTGTCCCCAGCCCGGCGTGGGACGGCGCCGGGAGCACGGGCGGGGGCTGGATGCTCCGGGGGGGCTTCGCCTCTCCGGCCCCTCCCCAGGAACAGTCAGGGGAGCCGAGCCACACCTGCCACGGGCGGCTCCGGGGAGACCCTTCCCCGCTTTTTCCGGCTCTCCGACCGCGGGGCAGCGGTCCCGCCGCCGGGAAGGACCGTGGGGTGGCCCGGGCCGATGGCCCCAGCGAGACTTTGGGACGTCCGTAACTTAAACTAAAAAAAAAAAAAAAAAAAACAAAAAACAAAAAACAAAAAACAAAAACCCAACAAAAAACCCCTAAAAAAATTATAAAAAAAAAAAGGAAAAAGGAAAAAAAAAGCGATGGAATGTAAATACGGTGCAAAATGTATATGAATTATTTATTTGTGAACCCTGAGGGCGTATTTGTGTAAGTGATTCTTGTCAGTCTGTATCCCGGGGCCGGCCCGGCCGGGCGGGGGGCGCGGGGGGGGCTCGGGGCGCCGCGGCCGCTCCCGCTCCCCCCTTTTTTAAATGTGGAAATAAAACTTCTGTACAAACAAACGGGTCTCGCCTCCGCCGGCCCCTTCTTCCCCTCCCGCTTGTTTGCTCTGGCGGAACGGCCGCCGCCGAGGGAAGGGGAAAAGCAAAGAGGACTTTTCCCACCTCCCATCGCTCGGAGCCCGGGACTCGGTGTCCCCCCGGGGCTCGGTGTCCCCCCGGGGCCCGGCTCCAGTGCCGGCATGCGGCACCGGCCGCGGCGCCGTCGGCGAGAGCGGGGCGGCCCGGCGCGGTGATAGCCGCGACTCCGGTGAATTAATAACGCTAATCTTAAGTGTATAATTGCCTAAGTGCTTTAAATGATCGCTTTGGAAAATGGATTGTTTCCACCCTTTAAAAGTGTCGCTCATCTGGCCGCGGCCAGCGGGCCCGGCAGCTGGTGGCCGGGACAGCCGGGCAGCGGCTCGCCGGCTCGGGGAGCCGACAGATGGGCTGCGGGTCCCCCCGGCCCCGGCCGCTCCCCCCGGCGGGTCCGGCTGTCTGCGGAGCCCCCCCGGCACCCACCGGCCCTCCAGATCTCCCTCCCCGGCTCCCCGGGCCGGGTCCCAGCCCGGTGCCCCCGGGCCGGCTCCGTCCCGGGAGCTTTGGCCCGGCACCCCCGAGCCCCGCGGGGAGGGCGATTGTCGGCTCGGCCAAATGCACAGCCACGCCTGGGGGCGAGAGCCCCCGGCCTTTGTGGATGGGGCTGGTTCTTTGCATGTGAATGGGGGAGTTTGGTAAATCCCCGGGCCTCGGCTGGGCGAGGAGGAGGAGGAGGAGAAGGAGGAGGAAGGGGGGGTCGCTCCCAGCTCGGGGTTAATGAAGTGGGAAAGGAGTCTTTCAGAGAGGCCTGCAAACAACCCCCTCCCTGGGCAACAACCCCCGTCCCAAATCCTACATGGATTGACTTAAACCCAGGGGATAAGTGCTTTAAATTAATCTCATTGAATAAGAATGAGGCCAAACAAAACTCTTTAAAATCATATTAAAAATCTATCAAAGGACAACTTGCAGTGGGTGTGCTTTTCATTTTGTGAGCGCAAAGGCAAGGAGCATACAGCAACCTTCCTCCCATTTACACAGCAGGAATGTGAATCAAAGGCATTCTCTAATATTTAATTGTCCTTGTAGCCATAGCATATTCCTCCTCTTACATTAATGAAGTACAAGGCTTCGTTACACGCTTGTAATTGCAATATTTAAATTTGCCATTTCACATCTGGAAGGAGCTGGAAACTCCCCTGTACCGGCGGGTCTGAGCCAGCACCACCACACAGTGCCAGGGCTGTGAGGATGGTAGGAGAGAGCAGGACAGAGTCCCGAGCACACCTCTGCCCTGGGGAGGGGGAATGGCTGTGCCGGGCGTGGTGGGAAGGAAAGAGAGCAGAGGGGACGTGAGGGATGGAGCTGTCGCTGCCAGGGAGAGCTCACAGCAGAGTCAAGCTTCAGGATAAAACAGTTTAGGGAAGACACCACAGGCTCTAAGCAGAGAGCACTGCACTTGCCATATGAACAGCATCGTGTGTGGGAGGACCTCAGCAGCCTCAAAACCTGCTGAAGGACCAACCTCACCTCCAGCCTGTGTGCCGGGACTGAGGTGGGAGCCGGTGCCCCACAGGAGAACCCACCAGCACTGGCTCTGCACCTACAGCAGCCCCTGAGCAGGCAGGAAATGCTTCCAGAGGATGGTGCCAGGCAGGCACAATCCTGGCAAGGCCCCAGGGGTAGGACAGGCTGTGCTGGGTTGAAATTATATGAAGCAAAAAAAATGGAACAGTTCAGAAGCTCCGGTCCCAGCAGGGAAACCTTTGGAGTATTGCACCAGTTCTGCTCCATGGATTTCTCCAGGATACAAAGTCCAACAGACAAGCTGCTGCTGCTGGTTGGGTTCTGTCAGTTCCAGGCTCTGGATCCAGAGAGTGCAGTGGGTTTGCCAGGACCAAACACAGTCCTGGCTCTCTAGCCCCTTCCAGGCTTTTACCCAGCTCGAGGGCCACCTTCCTCCCCTCCTGGCACAGCTTTAACCAGGACAGCACCCTGGGAACAGACACAGCAAGAGCTGCTCTGCTGGACATGCCAGCACACACAAAGTCATTGCAATCAGCAGAATGGTTTCTAGCCAAGATATCCCACGACTTCATCTGAGCACCAAACAAAACTGTGTCCGAGTGGAAAGCCCAGAACACTGTTGCTTTCCTGCCTTCTCCCCAGGTTTATGCAGAGAAAAAGGTGTTGTAAACAGGGAGGTTCTGTTGGTTTCTATCCTGCTTAGTTATGGTGTTCTCAGCAGGCAGGGACCGGTGCCATGGACTGTGTCTGACCCAGCCCCTGGTGTTTAACTGTGACCCTTGCCCCAAGGAGACCTCCTTGCTTTTTCCTAATCCAAAGCCTTGCAGTGTGAACTCAAGATGCTCCAGTTGCAGAGGACAGGAGGATGTGAGCTCCTACTAAAGGTAAAGGACGCGGAGCAAGAAGAGAGCTGAGAAAACACAAGAGCATCTCCTGCAATCTCAGGGTGTGAGAGCAGGGAAGGCAAACCCAGCCAAGCCCTGGTCTGACTCACAAGCAGCTTTGTAGAAAACTTACACAGTGCCACTATTTCCAGACCAAACCCAGGGACTTGAGGCTGCAGGGCAGCGAGGCCCTCGCCCCCCTCCACAATCCAGACAAGGTAATGTGACCAAAACCAAAACCAAAGCTGCAGTTCCACCGACACTGCCAAACCCAGCTCCCCTCCCCTGCCAGCTGGGCAGGCAACTCCCACCCAGCCAAGAGCCCTCCAGCACACACCACGTACCTCAGAGCAAGAGGGGACAAATTCAGGAGCAGTTCAGGGCAACATCCACCTGCCCCATGCCACGGGAATCCACTGTCACCCCCAGCTGCTCCTCTGGCATTTGGGTGCTCAGAGGATTTTGGAACCTCTGCACACACAACACCCTGATCCTGCTGCAGGTGGTGGAGATTTGCAGGTGGTGGAAATGATGGAACTCTACAGCAGCTCCCAGCACCACACCCTGCCCTGCCTGAATGAAAGGATTTGGGTAAAATCAACCCCAAACCCCAAACCTTCAGGTTCTTCCTGAATTGAGTGGGGCACAAGGGTGAAGCCAGCTCAGAGCCAATCTGGAGCTGCCCAAGTGTAAGGGCAGAATTTGACTCCTGCCCACCCAGCCACAATTCAAACACATTTTACTCATCAGCCTTCAAGTTTATTAGGAGAAAACTTGGCTTAACTTCAGGTGCATGTGCATTTCTTTTCACACTCCCTTATTTGACAATCTCCTCCTCTCTTTTCCTTAATCACTCAAGCAATCCAGCCCTATCTGCTAAAGATGATGAAGCTGAAAGAAAAAGGCACTCCTATCTTTTTTTAAAAAAATCACTTTATTCATCATAACCATTTGTACTGTTTCATGCCCCGTTAATACAGGCAGCAATGAGATCTCCTGATGTCTCTCACCTGTGTGCTGTTGGCCTTTTTTCCTGCTATTATGAATTTGCCAATAGTCCCTATTAATTCCTATGTGACAGTCAGCCAGGAGAAGGTCATGTATTTTCCCTTCATGCACAAGATTATTCCCAAACTTGCACTCTCTGCATCATTCTGAGTCATTTTCATCCTCAGGGGTTTCTTTTCTGTTTAAGTTGACATTTGCCTTAAACCTGATAGCTCTTCCAAATAGTTTTCATAACAAAATCAGGTGGGCTTTGTTGTTATTTTAATCTAATAAATGTTTCTAATTTCATTCTCCATTTGATACTGGAGCCTTTTTATTATCTTTCAGAAGTGTTCAAACAAGTATTGCAGTGAAATTGGAGTGTTTGATAATTGCCTGGGAGGAAATAAAAATTCTGGTTTCAAAAGTTACCTTCACTTTAGAAATTAAATACTTTGGGGTTGATTGCTGCTCTCCTACAATCCTTTGTATGACTCACTACAGCCCAAAGTAGGTGCCCTCAATTCTGCATCATTTTCATCTGCTTATACTCCTTTTTCAGTACTTTTCTTCCTTCTGACGTCTGAAATTGCCACTATTTGAGCACTTTCTGCTCCTGCATTAAACATGCCTGGCTCAGGTCATGGGTGAGCTGCTGTTCCTCATCTCCTTCCTCAAGGAAGACACGTGCAGGGAACAGAAAGTTGTGTTTTGGCTGGGTTTGTGCTCTTCTCACCCGTGCCTTGCTTGGTGCTTGTGTTCCAGGAGGGGCTGGGAAGAAGCACAGGGAGGAACATGGAGAGGGACAGGTGGGTGCTCACCTGTAGGAGCTGGGGGAGTTGGGAATTCTGCAGGCTTTGGGGGCACTTTCCCACTCACAGGGCAGTTTGGGTTTTATTTCACACTGTGGTGAACCAGTGCCAGTCTCAGCACACTGGGGACCATCCTGCATCCCTTCTCCCAGTGCCCCAATTCTCTGACGGGAACAAGATGGATGGCAAATGGGAAAAGCAAGAAGTGAATTCCCTGAGCTCAAAACAGGCCCAGGCAAGGCTGAGAACCCCAAAAGGCTGGGTCACAACTGGCAAGGGTTTGCAAGAGCCTGCAAAGGCTTCAGTGTTCAGAGAGGTGAGACATCTCATGCTCCCTCTGTTACACAATCAGGAATGACAACACGCTGCAGGCAAGGAGAAGTTTGGAGACTGCTGGATTCCACTGTGGCTCCTTCCTTGTTCCTGAGCTCAGGGGCTCTGCCAAGAAGTTCTGTGCCCACGAGCTCTGCCCCAAAGGGATTGTGTGTCATGGCACTGAAGAGCTCTCCACCATCCTGCCCCTGGCATCACTGTAGGTGGCAATTCTGACTAACAGTGACCAGGGCCAGACCTTGCCCAGGGCACAGAGCACAGGAGAGGAGGTGGCAGCAATGTGGCTTCACCACCTGAGACAGCAGCAGAAGTGCTCCCTTTGCACTGACAGGGACAGGGCAGATTCCCCTCTCCCTGGTGCTCCTGGGACACCCTCCCCTGCCATGTTTACCTGGCTGGAAACAGCAAGTGAAAGGATTGTGGAGTGTTCCTTAAAAAGAAAAGCACCTCCTGCCTGCCCAAACCTGTCTCACTTTTATGTTGCACACACATCACATTTCTCTGAAAATAATATTTAACCATTTTTTATTTTTCTTGCTAAAAAACCACCTTAGGAACATGGTGCATCTTCAGGAGGCCACATTTAACTGCAGCAGTACAACAGGACACGCCTAGATTCCACTCCACTTGGACCTATGGAATGAAGGGGAGGAGGCCAAGATCCCCAGGACCCCTCCCACATTCGCCTGATAAATTGAAACACTCCTCAGTTATTTGGCAGGTCACCCTGACCCCCGGCTGAGGCACTCAAGCAGCTTTTACAGCCAATGACTGGAAGGGCCTGGCTTATGTTGGAATCTGCTGGTTGCCAGCTTTTCTCTGCTTTTTCTTCTTCCTCTTGACCTTGGCTCCAGCGGTGTCCATCCCACTGGAATATTCAGAGCGCAGGATCTCAGCAAGGTGGCGTTTGCCGTGGGTCTTCTTGAGCAGCTCAGACCTGGGCAGGGGGAAGAGCAGAGGAATTCAGGAATTCAGGAATTTAGAACCCCTTCTCCTGCTGGGTGGGTTCCTGGAACGCCACTGACAGTTGCACATCAGAGAAGGAGCAGCTCCCTTTCCTTGAGGCTTGATTTGAAATTCTGCCTCGTGCAGAATTAGGTATTGTTGTGACAGGTTTTCACAAAGGTGGCAAAATATCCTGGCGTTTCTCAAAGCAAGCCTTTGTTCTGTACAAATGCTCTTGCAGGGGTGGTGGGGAGGAAGGAAGCTTGTGTGCCTGAAGGCTGATGAATGAGGTGACACAGCAGTTTGGAAATAATAATAATAATAATAATAATAATAATAATAATAATAATAACAATAACAACAATAACAACAACAACACAAATAAAATAATAAAAAACCCACAACAACCTAACAGCCCAATGACACTGAACAATGGAAACATTTTAGAAACAGAGCTTAAATCCAGAGCTTGAAAACACAACCCCCTCCCAAACAAACCAGGGAAAAAAAATTAGAATGTCATGAGTCTTAACCCAACAGAGCCAACAGGTTCTCTCTTCTTGCAGTGTCCTGCAGCCACCACAGCCTCTCTCTCCAGAGATTGGCTTTTGCAAGGGTAGCTGCATTTTGCCAGGCCACCAAACTCCAACATGGATGTCCCTGCAGCCCTAAACTGCCAGCTATAAATACAAAAACCCACTCAGCATTTTCCCACCACGAGTTCTGCCATTGTCCTGCTCTATAACCTTGGGCAAATCTCACCCTCAGTTATTTAAAATCCAATAAATCTTGGGTGGGGGACCAGTCATTCCCTACCTCATTCCCATGGTCCTGGGCACAACAGGGTGTCCACAGCTACTGGTGTTGGCATGTCCCACTCTCCTTCTGGTCACCACAGAGTCACAGACTGGTTTGGGTTGGAGGGGACCCTAAACATCATCTCAATTCCTTTCACTAGACCAGGTCCAACCCGAGCCCCTTCCATCCTGGCCTTGCACACCTCCAGGGTGCACCTCCCTGAGCAAGTTCTACTAAAGATCTGTAAGACATCTCCAGTGTTTCCAGAAAAACAGAACAGAAAACTGTCTGTCCCTCTATGAACAGCAGCCCCACACCCACGGCAGCAAGCTCAGGTGACAACACAGGGACCCAGCAGGTGACACCTTACAGCACTGCCTCCAAGTCCCTTCAGGTGTCCAAGCCCACGGTGGGAATTGAAGAGAAGGAAGAATTTCTGGCTGCAGCAAAGGATCAATGCATTCAACAGGCCAAACACACAGGGAAGACAAGGGAAGTGAACTCCTGGCTGCCTGGGGTATTTGCTTGCTCCCTTCCCACAGCCTGTCCAGGTGTATCCTCTGCTCAGCCCCCTCCACCAGTGGGTAAAGTTCCTATTTGACACTTTGATTGTTGTCTCCAAGCATTTCCTACAGTAATTCCTGGGTTTCCAAGCAACAGACCAGTTTACTTAACAACAGGGAACTCTCTGCTGCAAAAGGACAAGGAATCCACCAGTAGCTGCTGGGCTGAGCTGCAGCTCAGCAGGGAGGTTGTCCAACACTTTATTATCAATCAGGTGAAATTGCTGCCCAATTAGTGAATCAATACTCCCTGCTGAGGTGATCAGCTGTACACAGAAAAGCAGGGATGCAGGGAAAAGGGAGCTTTCTCCCTCTAACCCGGGGCCACAAAAATCAATGGAGTTGTGCTCTGGAACCTGTGCTCATCATGGACAGAGGAAAAGCAGCTGCCAGGGCCCCATTTAACCATGAGATGGGAGAGCTACAGGGAGCAGCATCAGCACCAGCCTGCAGTGACAGCACACCAGGAAACTGCACCAGGTCAGGAGCCCTGAATTCTGCTGTGAAGCTGTGAATTCCTCTCTCTGCCCAACTGGTGACAGTCTCTGGGGCTCTGCCAGTGCAGCAAGATAACCACAGGGCACCTTCCCTCACCACCCATGTTATGAGACAAAGCCCAGGAGAAGTGAGCAAGACCTTAACACTCACCCCCTGAGCATCCTTGGGCAAGGTATTTAATCTCTTTGGCCTCCATGTTCATTCTCCCACCTCCCTGTGTTTTCCCTGTTGCTGAGGACTGGTGGGATGTTAATTTAAGGGAGCTATGTGGTGATGCTGTGGCAAAAAAGCTTCACAGAAAGGCTGTAAATGTAAAGATGCATTTGCAACACAGACAGAACCCATGTTCCCATCACTGGAAAAACACATGGATTATCAGCATCTCTTGCTGTGATCTCATGTCTAGGTATCATGGTATACTGAGACAGAGGAAGGAAGAAAAGACTCAGGTTCAGAGCTGCCTGTGCACATCTGTAATTAAGCTGCAACATCACAAAAGCTGGTACCAAGACCCTCAGCAGAGAGACAGTAAGGAAAAAGAAGAACTGTCCCCAGATGACTTTGTTATCTCCTGAAAGGCTGGAAAGGACCAGGTCAAAGTTTTCAAGATTAAAAAAAAATCTGTTCTCCTCCAGAAAACTGGAATGATTTTATTCACTGCTTTAACATGAGAAACCTGTGAATCTTGCTAAATAAATGAATGATGAAAAGGCAGGAGAGGAACATCTGGAAGAAAAAGTGTCCAGTGAAGGAAAGAGTAAAATCCTTCTTTCCTCTGCTTCAGTTCCCTTCTACACCACTTACAGAGCTGATCCCCTTCCCCACTTGGGAGCCACACTGATCTGAGGGATGCTGGTGCTGCCCAACCCTCCATCTCTGAGGAAATCTGAATGGTTTGGACTGATCTCCTTCTCCTGAGTCTTGTTTGCTGGCTCAGAAGATGCCTCTGCTCATCTTTGCACCTCACTGGTGAGCTTGTTCTTGGTGGTGTCTCTCAACCTGGCTGGCATCACTGCCTGTTCCTTTGTCTTGCTGTGTGAGATGCTGCTGCAATGCAGTGCCCAGGTGTGGTGACCTTTAACCAACTCCCAGCATCTGCAGCAACCAAAGGCTCCCCAGTTGCTCCAGCTGAGGACAGAGGAGGAGGAGGAAGTTCTGACGCACAGTCCCAGAACTCGCGGTGTGTCTTTGGAGGAGACCCGAGGAGGCCGTTCCATTTATCAGAAAACATTTCACTGTGGATTGCACTATCAATCTGCCTGACAGCATCTCCAACAGCTCCTTGACACTGTGCCAGCAGCAGAGCTGGGTTACCTCTGGGCCAAGGCTGCTGCAACACCTGCTTTTCCTACTTAGAGCGTTGGATGAACCATCTGCAGCCAATGCCACCCTGTTTGGGTTGCTTTTGCTGCTGTTGTTTTTGCAGAGTGGGGGCAAGAAATCCATCAGCAATCCTACACTGCTCTCGACAGGTCAACAGATGGCCCAGGTCCTCTGCTCCCAGCTGATGCAGATGCTTGAGAAGATCGAGGAAAATTATTACCCAGCCAGAATGAGCACCAAGCCTGGTCCAGAACACTCAGGGCTGGGTGGTCTCCACACTGGGATGTGCTGATCAGCAAAGCCCACCTTGCCCTGCTGAAGTCAAATGCATTTCAGCCACACAGAAACCCCAGGCTCAGTTTCACTGCCATCCCTTGGTCTTTACCCTATAGAAAAAGGACAAAAGCAGCACTGGGAGGCTGGGAACCTCCCAGGATTCTTGCTTCTGTCAGGCCCTTTCCCAGCCTAGAGGACTGAGTATATTTCAATTAGAGAGAGATGATAATTTTTGCTGCACAGCCCCCAGCACAGAGGTTTTCCAGCTCTCTGTGCAAGCACTGTTTACATGACCAGAGATGGTGCAAAGGCTCTGTGCTGCAGCCACAGTGGAACAGGACAGTAATAAAGGGCATTGCTGTATGCAGGAAACAATCAGATGGATTTTACAACTCCAAAACTTTAATTTCATAAGAGGACTTCTTTTATAACATCATGATGTGGTAGCCAGGACTCACCTGTGTCCCTGAACTGCCTTAATGAAGAGTGATGGTGATATTTCCTTTCACAGCAGCCATGTCTCTTACTCTCATTTTTGGCTCCATTTCCCATGGATATATGCTCTTAAATGAGCTGCAGTTTGGCTTTCTAGAGCAGACTGCCCAAACCAAGTGAAATTCCCAGTGGGCAGAATTCCAAAGTTGCATTTTGACTAATTAAGTGATATCAGGAAAGCTCTAAATGTGCACATAAAAACTGGCAAGCAAAGTGCTTCTAATGATGAGACAATTGCTGTGCAGGGAGGCCCAGCTGCAGCTTTGAGTCACAAACCCTGTATCAGTCTTTTCAAAATTGTCAATCCAAGATGTTCAAAAGTGAAACCAAAGATATGAGGTGGGAGAGAAGGTAAAAGGCTGCAAGTTTGCACCCAAGGGGAAGTGCTGCCCTGGCCATGTGGAGGACACAGGGCTACAAGGCCTGTTTTCCAGCTGTCTGATTCTACCTGACCATGCTGAAGAATGAATTAACACAATGATCTTGCAGCCTTCAGGCCATGCCCATCCCCACATCAGAGCAATGGCACTGTGCTGATGATGTACAGCAGCTCTCAAACACCTCTTCCTGATCCCATTTTACTTGAGTTGGACTTAAATTCTGAAGCATGAGGGGTTTTCACCTTTGTTTTCGTATCACTTTTTGCATATGCTGTAGCAAGCCTTGATATTCATACGTAAATTCAACCTTTCTGAGCATTTCTTGCATCAGAGATTCCTGTAGCAGGGAGTTCCACTGTATCAGCTGAACTAAAGAGTCATCTTCCTCTGTAATGGCTTGAGCTCACAAAAAAGCCAAATTAAGTTGCAACTCCTCACTGCAGTGAAAGCTTTTGGGGGCACACACTGGCCCTCCTGATTTCAAAGGGAAAGCAGACCCTCAGATGCCACAGATTCCCATGAAAGCCCAGTGATCCAGAATGCAAAAGCCTGAACAGGACAGGGATGCATGGTGGAATGGCAGTGGGTCCTTGGCGTTTGCATTGTGAAGGAGTCAAAAGACAAGTCTATCTGGCCTGTCAGCCACTGCCTCGGCGTGCTGCGACGCCACAGTGAACCAAGGACAGCTAATCCCTCAATGCAAGTGGGATCAGCTTCCTTGCCTCTACCCTGCAGTCAAAGCACCAGCCCAGACACTGACTAAGCTGATGTACTGTAATTCAATATGCAGTATCTGGTTTGTGTGCTCATCTCTCACCTCAGCACAACATTGCAACTTTCAAAAAACATCGCCAGCAATTATTTTTCGTCTTCAGGTCGGGTTTTGCAAGATCCACTACAGCTAAGGGGACAGCTGGTTTGCACAAAGACCTCTGGAAAACACATGGAAGTTTACAGGGGCATTGAGGAGAGGGCTGGTCCCAAGTTTCAGCACTGAAGTATCACACACCTGGCTGCTCCCTCTCACTGTCTCACCTTCCCCAGCAGGCTCTCCAAGGAGGCGAGAAGCACAAAAGGAGACTTCAAAAGAAATGAAAAGTTTTCTTTGTCCTCTTAAGGAAACACTTAATGATTGCCTTTACCCCACTTTCAACCTGGAGTGCCTGCTCTTTATTCTCCAGACAGGTGCTGAGAGATGAGGCTTTAGTGAGCAGCCTGATTAAAAACCAGTATCGGATGTTGGGAGACAATGTGTAATACGACAACCAACACTCACAGCATCATGTGAGAAATATAATTAAAAAGATTGCTCAGTGACTGTGCTGTTATAATTTCAAGCCTTGCATTTTACAGTTGGAAACCATTTGTCTTCTAAATGGCAGGCTAAGTTTTGCTTTCTGCTTCATCAGTGTGAAATCAAAAGCAATTCTCTAAGTTAATAGCATTATCTTGGATTTATGCAAGTGCAGATTGAATTTGAATCGATATTCACTTTCTCTAAACTATCCTACAAATACTAATACACCCTCTCTATTTATTTGTTTTTTAAGCCCACACAGAGAAAGCTGATTAGAACCAAGATTCACAGGCAGAACATTTGTTGCACATCACAACTTGGGCTATTTTTTGCAGGGTCTTAACTTTGCAGATGCTCCTGGATTTGAAATCTGGAGCTTGAGCCGTGACTGAGCTGTGCAAAGTCTGCCCACTTTCCTTGAGCTGCAATTCTGTGATCCACGTGCAAATGAGCTCTCAAATCACTCTCAGACCATTTGTTTCAACACCTCCACACCCCCCAACCCCACACGTCCTGCGTGTAAATACCTACTGTATCTTGAGCTTGTCTGTGCTATAATGGGATGAAGACTTGGGGAGGAGGAACCCCAGCCGAAAAGAGGTTTGTAACAAGGGAAAAAGTAGCTCTAACAGAGTAGCAACATCACAGGAACAGAGAGAGGCATTGTTACAGGCCAAGTAATCCTGTGACACGCTACTGTCAGTCATAGCTTGACACCCTGCTGGGCCAGCAAGACATCAAAGCCCACCCCATACCATCTTACATGCTCTTTATCAGCTAATCAGGCTATTCTTCCCGAAATAAAGCTCCCTTAAATCCCCTGCTCACAGGGGCATTCCCATCCTGTTGCCCATCTGCTGAGGAGGGTCAGCTGGAGCAGGAGGCAGAGCAGTGGCCTGTCCCTGGTGGCTGCTGAAAGCAGGACAATGCAGGCTCCAACTTTTTTATTTTAAAATCCCTTCCCCTTGCATTTTTTCCTTTTCACAGGATAGGTGCATGTGCAAGAGAAGTGCCCAGCCCTGGAACAATTATGTGGATTAGTGCTTTAATTGCATGGCTAAGGTTTGCTAACGGAGTTTGTAGCAACAATTACACGGAAAGGGTCACAATTGATGGTGATAAAGAAAAAAGATTTTCCTCCTTTGAATTATTGCAATGATCTCATTGGCAAGGCAGAGGATTGGATCCTGCCATTGCACTAGGGAAGAGAGCATGTCCTTAGCACTGAGATCCCAAAGGAGAGGATTGTCTGTCCTGTGGAGCCAACTCAGAGCAGGATCAGATGCACTCAGCACCTTCAGCTCCCTTGCAAGTACAGGAGAGGGCTCAGGGCTCCTCCAGCAGCATCAGGGAGTCTCCAGCTCCTTACACAGAACAGGACACCCAGAACAGCCCTGAGCACACTCTAGAGGGGACAGAGCTGCAACTCCGGGCTTGCTGCAGACTATTCTCAGGGGAGATCCCACAGGATTTTGCAGAAATGCTTTTGCCAGAACTACTCACACCTCCAGATTTGCAGAAGGATCATTTCTACCAACAGATCTGCTTTTGATTTACACTCGATTCTTGGAGCAAGCCCAACCACCTTGAGGAGCAAAGCAAAGACAGCACAGTGTGTCACCCAATGTTACTTGGCTCAGAACATCAGACTGACCTACCTTTTTGGTCTTGATTTGGTTTTCCCCTTTGAGCCTGCAGCTGGAAGAGCAGTCAGGTTCTGGGGGGCATCTCTCAGCCCAAAGCTCTTGGCCACGTGACCCAGGTGGAGAGATTTGATGTGGAAGATGTGCTTGAGGTCCCTGGGATAGGTGGTATAGGCACAAAGGAAAGACTGCAGTGCTGAGGGGAAGGAAAAACACCAGTCAATTCTGTTTGTTGCTGCATTTATATATATATATATATATATATACACACACACTTAAAGATTCAGCTGTTCCAGCTGAAAGGTCTGGTCCTTTGGGACACCTTCTGGTCAGCAGCTGGCAGAAAAGGCTGCCATGTTAGCAACCTGTGAAGGTTGCACAGTACTGATACAATCCCAAAAGAGGAAGGTAGGTGCTGGGGAGGTGTTAGGAACTGAAACAAAGCTCCATTGAATTGCACCGGGTTTGCCTCCTGCAAGGCTGCCCCTTTGGCCACAAAAGGCAGGTTGGTAGCACATCTCTCAGGAGTCATTGACACTGAGTGGCAGCAGATAAGAGGAGAGTGGGAACAGAGATGCAGGGACGAAGAAAGAGAAGCATGGAGATGGCACAGGAAGACTCCTCTGATATTAGAGTCCCAGTAGTCCATGCATTTTTCACCAGTTACCAGCTAGTCCCTTATAAATATCTGAGAGCCGGATGGATTTCCTGACTCATCAGCACACTGAGAACAGAGCTCACCTTCTCAAAAGGGAAAAATAATAGAACTGTGTGCAAATTTCCCTTCCCATCTTTATATTCCTGTAATGCCCTTCCCTCAGGGCTCATTGCTCTAAAGACAATCATCCACTAATATGAGCAGTACCTCTGCTCCTCCCCGTCCCCAGAACGTTCACTACACCCGGGCTGGCCCCTGCTCTGGGAATAGAGGGACTTCCAGGAGGGAAACTCTGCAGCTCAGAAAACGCCTCCCCCTCAATCCCCTGCTGCTCCTCTGCTTGCTAAACCTCCTGTGTCCCCCCAGCCCTCACTCCAAACCACCTCCTGCATCTTCCTCTCCCTCTCACTCCCAACAGCAGTGAGCTCTCAACTCTCACCTCTCGTGCCCTTGCCTGTTGAGCCACCGGACCAGCAAGTTTGCCCACAGCTTATGTCTAATCTCTTGGCAGCAGCCGGAGATTGGAGTTTATGAACAGTAATAAAAATGTCATTTTAGCAGATCAGCTCCTGGAAGGACCCAGGGAATCCATCAAAGCTCTGTTTACTGAGCAAAGCGAACTCCTTTTCCCAATCGATGAGAAGAAAAGATTGAGTTTTTTGCACCTCCTTCCCAATTTCACAATGCTGCTCTTTTAGAGGCTTCTGAGCACCGAGAGACCTGTGTTCTTCCAAAAAAGAGAATGCTAAATTCCAAATACTGTCTCAGTGTCTCATCTGAAGGCCATCCTTGTGAGGCTTATAAACCAGCTCAAATGCTCCGAAAAATCCTGTTCTGCTGCTTTTTTTTTCCCATAAAGTTATTGGTCAAATTCACCTATGAGAAGGTGTAATTCTTCAAAGGGAACAATAGGAACTTGCTCCCGCTTTGAATTCAGTCCCATTGGAGCAAATACAGCTGTCTGCCTCACAGCATTTGAAATGGCTGATACTAAAGATCCTCTTATTATGAAGGCTGAGCTCACCTCCCACAGTCGTGCAGAGAGGAAAAGCTGCTGGTACCAACTCCCCAGGTCAGAGACAGAGAATCCAAGTGTCAAAGGCTCCCCTCTTCCCAAAGTCCTGACAGACATCTGCCAGATCCAGCTTTGAGTCAGAGCACACAAAACCAGGGAGAGCTGCAAGGCACTAACCCAGAGCTGAACTGAGAGCCTGGCTGGACCTGCAGGTCACAATCCCAGCCCAGGAAACTGCCTCAACTCCGGGCAGCTCAGAGCTGAGATGTTCATTACAGCACCCATGAGATTGAAATGAAGACCTTTGTGGATGAGATTCTTTTTAAATTCTTTACTATCAGGTCTTTAGACCTCTCAGTGTTGCCAGAGCCATGTTTTCTGGCTTTTATGTGCAATTAGAGTGGCCAGATACTGAAAGCTTTATTATTTTTTTTTTAAGTTGAAATTCTTTTATGATTTTGTGATCAAAGAGACAGAGCTTTAGGAAAACAACTCACAAAGACTGGTAACAGTGCTGGTCAGGCCATAATTCAGGTACAGGATTCCTTATCTTGATGCCCCAGGAACGAACTGCCTGAGCTGTTGAGAGTTTCTGCCACACCAACACAAGTCTTAGGTAACATGCACTGGCTTGGAGTGGGGTTTGGACTGGTGCTCGTGTAAGACAGAGGATTTAGACTGGTCCTTTGCACCTCTGCACCCCCATTTTTCTCCAGAAAATGTAAGTGTGGAAAAACCAAAGGAAGAAAAGAAAAAAACCAGCGTGTTCTATGTATGATGGGGGTTAGATGGGCTGGTTTGTTGTTATTTTAAACAGGGGATGAGAGGGTAAGGAGATATGAAAGGGAGACAGGTGACATAACCTGTTCACCAGGCTCTCAGCTGGCAGCCAGCTCCCAGCACTGGCCCCAGGGCATGGCCTCAGCAGGGCTGGATAAGCTGGGAGGCACTTTGCCAGAGCAGGTGGGAGCAGGAGGGAAGGATGCACCAAAACCAGCATGGAATTGAGCGTTGTGCCACAGCCCTGGGCTCCTGTGACTCTGCTGCCCCTCTCCACACACCAGAGCTGAGGACAGAAAGGAGGAGGCAAAATGCTCAACTGTTGGCTGTAAAACTGGGAAATCAGAAAGAGGAAAGCAGGGTTTGCTTCCTTACCCTCTCTGTAACTCGGGGGCACACAGGATCAGTCTCCTGAGCTCTTTCTGGCCCCACAGCTCTGAAATGAAGCACCTATCACCACGCAAAGCCTCGGGATGAGCATCCTCCACTTCCCAGAAGGGACCCTGCTCTTGATAAGGTTCATCCTTCAGGTAGCAGGGCCCAGCCAGACCCCTCCTCCCACCCACCTCACTGCTGATCAGTCAATCAAGTTTGAAGGGCAGCACCTTCCCTGAACCATTTGATTAGAGTGTGAAAAACACGGGACCCAGAGCCAGAAGGGGAGAGCGGGCAGGGAGCCACTCGCCTTTTGAAAGCAGGCTGCAGTGCAAACACTGCTTATTAACATTGACTGGGTCAGAAAATAGGGAAAAACAGAAAAAGAGAGAGAAACAAATGCATCTCTGGCACAGTTTCCAGTTGATTGTCTGCCATGAAAGCAAAAGCCAGCTGCCATGTTAATTATTCATGATGCCTGGCTCAGAGGGGAGGAAGAGGGGCTTATGGAAGCCACTCAGCAGTGGAAAATTTGCATATGTAGATAGCAGAGTTGGAAAAAGAGGTGGAGTGCTCCTCTACAAGATAAATGGGATGCACAACATTTCAGCATTTCCTGATGTGTTTTTTGTGCTTCTTTTGTGTGGCTAAAGAAGTTACTAATGCTGAAGTCAGCAACAAGTGTGTGTGGGTGGGTGGGTGTGTGCACAGTGACACTGGGTAGAGAGGAACCACAGAGGTTTTTCAGGTGTGACCAGAGTTATTCACTGGTTGTTCCTGTCACAGGCATTTCAGGTTAGAAGTTTGCATGGGGTACAAGAAATCCCAAGGGAGCAGCAAGAAGCTCATCCATGCAGAATGAAGGATTATGATCATGTTAGTCACATGCTTTAAGATTGTGGATTTAAAAAGAGCAGCTACAAAATTACACCACACACCTGAAAATGGGTGCAAGCTGCTTGTGGAGCACGTCCAACACTTTCACTGAAGAAGGAAGGTGTTTGAAAACCCCAAGGAACTGAAATCAGCACTGCAACTGCTGGAGGCGGGGTGAGATTTCAGCCCAGGGATGTGCAGTGGTGGGGGCAGAGCAAAGAGTGAAACAGCAGAATTTCAAATACTTATATTAATACAGCCACACATAATGAAAAGGATGCAGAATGATTTGGATAAGCAGGTAGTCACAGGAGATACTCTGGTTGCTCTGCTGTGTCATCATCCAAGAAGGGAGTACAACATTGAGAAAAAAACAGCACCTTTGACCTCCTGAACAATCGCTTCTTAAGATTCCAAACAATTTTCATTATGAACTTTAACTTTTAACAGGATAAAAGTTATCTATTGTCCCTTCTCCAGTTTCTCCAGACCTTGTATAACTCCCCAGGCAATTTCCCCTATGGTTTTGGACCCCTTGGAAGGTGATTTCAGAAGGTGAGCACACGAGGCACACCTGTCCCACACCTGCATGCAGGTGTGCACACAGCAGGTACACAGAATGGTAAACAGGAATGATGCAGACCATTAAAACTCATCTCACCAGGACCCCCCTCAAATGGAAATGCTGCAGAACTGAAATAACTTCTACACAAGCTTAGAGAGCAGGACTTGACTCAGAGCAATGAGGTAAAAAAGAAAACAATCAGAAAGGGAGAGGTGGGAAGAGGAGACTCAAAAAAAGGGGAAAGGCTCCAGTCCTAAATACTGTGAGCAAGGATGGCTTAGTCTTTTTCATAAAGGGTTTGCATTTTGTGGACTTGTCTCAGTAACTCATAGTCAAATTCCAAATAATTGCCCAGG
The DNA here is from genome assembly GCA_013400495.1 of Nicator chloris. Taxonomy (NCBI): domain Eukaryota; kingdom Metazoa; phylum Chordata; class Aves; order Passeriformes; family Pycnonotidae; genus Nicator; species Nicator chloris. The sequence continues at coordinate 227,470 of WAAE01003014.1, forward strand.
AGCTCTGGGGCCTGACTTCCCCCAGTGCTTATCCTGCATCACCTTTTTGGCTCCTCTCAGGAGATAGTTTGGTGTTTCTTTTCCTACCACATCCCCAGCAAAATTTTAATTTTTCTCCCAAACCTGTCTTCCTCTCTATTCTCCAAACTGAGAGGAAGAAGGGCAGAGTCTCTTACACTGCTCAGTGACAACTGCTGTGCATCCTGCCTGGAAACGATGGCAGATCAAACCCCAGACTTGTACACAGCTACAATTACCAAGTCCATCCCAGCTTTTATCCATCCTGCCTTTTTGAGTTGTTGTCCCTCTCTCTTTTATCTCCCATCCCACACAACCAGCTCCACTCCAAGATTCTTTCCTGGTCAGGGTTGCATCCTTTCCTTCAGGCTTCAAATTCACCCCTGGTGTGAACTGGAGGCAGCTGATGGGAATTGCAGGAGGATGTGATGGGGGAAGTCACTCATCCCCTTCCCAACACAACCCACTCACTCCTGTGATTGGGTCAAAGCCCTCAGATGTGAATCCCACTGAAAGCCAAGACTAAATCTCATTTGCACCTAATATGGGAACGCCAGAAATTAACATTTAATATCACCACAAAGCCTTCTGGGCCTGCCTCAGAGCCCAACAGCCTCAAAATGTTTCTTCCAGGCCTTTTCCCTGATGCTGTGCCCCAGAAGAAAACCTTGGCAGCTCCTCTGAGCCCTTGTGGGATAAGTGGAAGGAAACTCACTGACCTTTCTTTGCCCACTGGACAGTGCCCTCGCTGGAGTGGACGTGATTTTCAAATTTTGTCTGCAGGACCGTGGCCCTCTCCCGGACTTCCTGAGGGTTCTTGCCACAGGATTTCTACCAGGGAGGCAGGAGGATTAGAGGAAAGAGAGACTTTGAGTCAGGAATAATGAAGCAGTTTACAATAGATTTAATAACAGTAAAATCACACAGCAACTACCCAGGGGCCAACAAAGGTAATCCTCTCAATATTACTAGAGGAAAAAAAAAAATCCAGATAAAGATGTTAAAGTCAGAGCAGCCAGTGAGCGCCGTGTGGTGGGGAGAACAAATCAGTTTTAATTTTGTGTTTTCTAACATCTATCACCTATCTTTTTCCCTTGCTTTTCTTTTCCCTTCCTTTTTTTTTTTTTTTTTTTTTTTTTTGCTTCCAGGTACAACAGGCCAGATCCCACTGCTTGTTTCCATTGGAATTACTGGGAATAACTGCCCCCAGAGCCTACACTAGGAGTTTCAGAGTGATGCTGCAAGTTGCCCTGTGCACTTCCCCAAAACACCCAGGGCAGGAGATCACGAGATCCACAATCACCCCCAAGCTCCAGAGAAGAGACCAAATTCATCACCTGTGAGCAAAGGCAACCAAATGAACTTCTCATGAATTCCAGCATGGATTTCTACATGAAGTTTTCTCACTGTCAACACATCATATTTGACTGAACTGCCATCACTCGGCTCCTCTAGAGCAGGACAAGCCCCTTGCACCAAAGGCACGACAGAATAAACCTCCTCAGGCCAGGAGGGCAATTTTGCATGTGTTCCAGCTTTCCTGGGATCAGACTGCAGCTCAGGAAATGGAAAACAAGCATTCCTGGGAGCAAGCTGTTACTGGGAGCAGAAGAGAGGCTCTCTGCCTCTCTGAGGGATCCAGGCAGAGAAAGGAAATGTGGACCAGAAAACAAGTGAAGTTTTTGATGGAAAGCTGACAGCAAAGTGCAAAGCCAAGCATCCATGGATGTGCACCTCTCCCAGAAAAGGGCCACAGTTCTCCAGTGTGACTCAGACAGGAACCAGCATCCAAGTGTGAGAGCGCCAGATCCAAGGCAGCCACTTGATACTGGTCAGACCCCTCATCTGAGCAGGGCTGACTGAATGCAAACACCCAGCTCCTGGGACTCTGGAGGAGGCCTGTGCCAAGGCAGCAATCCTGTTGTTCTTCTCTGGCAGATCTGCATGCTAATGCTGCAAACTCCTCTTTCCTCTGCACTGCTGCCAGTCCAGAGGAGCCACATCCCACTGACACCACAAACAAACCCCAGGGACTGTGGGGGCTGCCAGCACCTGACACCAAATGCTCTCCTGATCCAACAGCAAATGTGCCCAGAGACAGAACTCAAATGTAGTTTAAATGCCCTGCACTGTGCCCTCTCTGAAACTCAGGATCCCACAGCTTCCAGCCACTGAGTAATTCCTCAACAAAGCAAACACACTTGGGGCTGGAGCTCCTGCTCACTCACTGCCTGGACTGACTGTCCACCTGCATCTCCAAAGACAGCCTGGCTTTTACTCTTTTCCATTTTAACTCTCCCAGATTTCTGGTCTCTGCTGTCTCCCAGTCCCCTCAAGAAAGGCTCACGACCCACCCCACAGAATCACAGCATCATTTAGGTCAGAAAAGACCTCCACGATCATCGAGTCCAAACTTGGACTGATCATCACTTTGTCAACCAAACCATGGCACTGAGTGCCACATCCAGTTTTTCCTGAACACCTCCAGGGATGGTGACTCCACCACCTTCCTGAGCAGCCCATTCCAATGCTTGACCACCCTTGCAGTGAAGAAACTCTTCCTGACGTTCCACCTGAACCTTTCCTGGCACAGCTTGAAGCTGTGTCCTCTCCTCCTGTCCTTGTTCCCTGGGAGCAGATCCTGACCCCCACCCGGCTGCACCCTCCTGTCTGTGACTTTTCTTCCCTGAACCTCTTTTTCTCCAGGCTCAGCCACCCCAGTTCCCTCAGCTGCTCCTCACATCATTTACTCCCTGCACCCTTCCTCAGCTTTGCTGCCCTTCTCTGGACGCTCCCTTCACAGGTGCCTTTGACTTCAGGTGTGCCCTGAGGCTGAGATCACCCCCAGCCCAGGGGCCTCAGCAGAGCTCCAGTGACCCCCCAGTGGAGCAGAAGAGGCCACTCCTCGTTGTCACTACCAAGTTTCCACCGACGTGAAACACAAAACTTTCTGGCCCCGCCTGCTCCTCCCGGCCCCCAGCACTTTCCTTTTGTTAAGCCTCCTGGCAGCACCAAGTGTCACCTTCCCAGCGCTTTTTAATATGAATGTGAAATTAGTGAGGTTTGCCCTTTCCCCTGGCGGACAGAATCCTCTGTTATTAAAAAGTAAAGCACTTTAATAATGAAAACTTTTTCTCTTTTTCCTGTGTTTTAACTGTTTAAAATTAATGAGAAGGGCATAACGGTTGTCAAAGCGATATTGAAAGCTGGGTAGCCAGGACCGAATAAGCACGAAAATCCCTCCAGAGTGTTAAATAAACAGTGCTTCAGCCCCCTCTGAATCCCTGTGTTGGTTATTGTATACATTCTGTAACAGCACTCAGAATAGATCTGAGCACCGGGGAGGCAGAAAGGTTTCAGAATTCCAATAAAGGCCTCAAATTAAAGACAGCCTGGTGCGAATTCCAGGAGAAAATTAAAGAGACCTCAAGCTTAAGTGACAGGTGACTTGCTTCTGTGTCACAACTGTCAGGGGATTTAGTGATAATATGGCAATATATTACAAAGGACTTTTCTTATTCCCCCCTTTAGGTTTCAAAATGCGGCATCTCTTCTTCCTGGTGCTGGGGGAAAATAATAATAATAAAAAAAAAGTAAGACAAAAATGAGGGATAAAAAACTAGGTGCATAATTTTCAAAGTCTGAGGTCAGTGCAAGAGATATAAATAAAAAAAAAGCAAATGGCAGGAAACATAATGTCCTCGGAAAACAGCTTCTGCCTATCTCCACCTTGTCTTTTATCCCCTTCAGACAGATCTCATTTTAAAATTGCACCCTAATGGGCATGAAAAAAACCCCTGTGTTTGATTCCTGTCTTCCAGGGAGGTTCATCTAAAAAACAACAAAAAACCCCCCAACCCATCCCAATAAAAAAAAAAATCTAAATTTAAAACTGACTCAGAGGCAAATAGTGAAAATAAAACCTGCCCATGATTGAGTGTCTGGACAGATCAAATAAATCAGTGCTACTGGAAGGGCATGGAAGCCATTCCATGTGCTTTACTCACACAGGCAAGCTTTAATCCTGGTTTGGATGAGCAGGACAATTAATTTGAGACCTTACACATTTTTCTAAGACCTCAAAGATAAAAGCCTACCCCTGAGGTTTGCTTGATCTGCTCCCCATCTAAATTTGTTCCCTCTGCTAAATAAGCAGCACTGTTGCCATCATGGAGAAACAGTGGGATAGGAGAACTTTTTCTGCCTTGTGATTCCTTAAAAGCCTGTTCTGTTCTGGCAGATCCCAAACCACTGGCATAATGACTGGACAGTAACAATATTTATAAGCCAAAAGAAGAAATGCAAGAGAAAAAAGTCAGGGTGCAACGTTATTTAACATTGTTTGAGACATCAGGGGAACTCCCAAAAACGCCAACTCCATGAGGAAAAGATACATGGATTTCTGTCAGAAGAAGGAAACTTTCAGTGATGAAGATGGCAGGTTTTAAGTTTGAGATGCTGGGATAAGTGCTGAAAACTTCTGATTTCATTAAGAGAACATGATAATGAAAAAAACCCCTGAAACACAGTAAGACTAGACTGAGGTAGAAAAGTTCACTCTTAAAACAGGAAAAAAAAAGAAAGATGGGGAAAACCCACCAAAAAACCTGGCTGTAACATCTACTGCTTCCATTATACTTCAAAACAAAATGAAGGATTTTGTTTTAATAACAACTTTTTACTAACCTCCACACACTTTCTCTAGAACTCACCAAGTCCCCCTTGCCCCCCTCCATAAAAGTTGAAAGATCAAATTTATTCTCTTTGTAGGCAGGTGAACATTCACACGCCCAGACATAGCCACATATATATTTCATATACCTAAATATAAAATATACATTTTACAGGCACTTCAGCTTGCTCCCTGGCTGCACACAGAAGCCCAAAAAATACATGTTCCAACGTGGTACTTATAATGGACTTGAGTTGAGGCAATGAGAACTGAAGAGCATCATAATGAGGTTGCTGTGTGCAGGACTATAATATATACATGACTCAGAGCATGGAGAGCTGAGAGCAGAGCTGAACCTCCCTCCTGTGGCAACGTCCCAATAGATCAGGTTCAGCTCCTCCTGACACCTCCTCAATCCCTCCCTGTCCCTCTGCACTCCCGGCTTATTGTACTGTCCATGTGGCAAATTTAGGGAATTTAATAGAGATTAACCCTCCTGAAAACTTGGGAAATGGCCCTGCAGCTTCTGAGCTGACTGCTCAGAGCCTCCGTGGCAATATAAAACATGGAGCTAACGAACACAACTATAAAACATGGAGCTAAAAAACACAAGTCCTCGATTGCATTTATGTCTTTTTCAAGTAATTCCTGAAGGAGTCTGTTTCATGTTGACAGAACTGCTGTAATTCCATCCCCATTAAATGATACAGAATTTTTCCCGTGAAGAGAAACTCTGTTCTTAAATCCCAATTCTTTCAGATTGAGTCACATAAAAACTGGTTATTCTGTATTTCTAAATTCCTGCAAGAGATTAAAACCATTCTACAACCACAGTGGATGGATCTCAGCTCCAGTAAAGTCAACAGGAAAATCCCACTTGCTTTGATGTCAGAGGGAAAAGAGGAATTTAATCCCACCTTTGAAAGCAAAAGGAACTGAGTCCTTCTGTGCAAGTTCCTGCATGCAGCCCCTGGCACAGCAGGGCCCATCCAGCAGCACTGCCCAAACCAGCAACTGCTCCTTTCAAAGAGGGGCTGGGTTTACAGCTTTTTGGAAGCAAAAGAAGAAAGCCAGAAGTAGTGTATTTAAAAATTCTGTGCTTAAATGGATAGAGCATTTGACAATTTGGAAGCATGGCAGAAATACCAAACCGATCAGTTTTGGTAGCAAACAGGTTTGGTTAGGGTTCTGTTGCTAAAATGGCATTTTCTCCTGCCACTGTTCAAAACTTAAATTGTAATTTCCTGGAACAAAATGTTCTCTTTTTTGCCCACTTCCCATGAAATAAGATTTGTTCCCACATCTGGAACAGCGAATATTCTGTCCCATGTCAGTAACAAATTCAAAGTACAATTTCTGCATAAATGGAATTGTTACAAAAGTCTTCAAAGGAAATCTGAAGTTACTCCCCCTAAAAGCACATTTGGAACAAAGGGAAAGTATTTATACATGGAACTATTTAAAATAATTTCTGCACTAACAAAGCACAGCTGAACTCTGTTACAAGGTGATATCCTAGGCATGATCCTGACATTTAAAACACAGCCATTACAGGCTGATTTCAGCCAAAAACAGTGCTGGGAGAGAGCTTTAAATAGAGCTGCATCTCAGCTGAGCTCAGACCTGGCTGTCTGTGAGGTGCAGGAACACTGAACATCTTTCACAGGCCGTGTTTACCAGGAACACCACGGCTCCCACCAGCCAGCACCGAGAACAAGGCGCCTCAGACACGGGCTAACAAAAGCACGGGCAGGCAAAACAGCAACAAGAGGCAAAAAAGAGTGTGTGCTGCATCATGCTTGACACATTCTTGACTTCCATTCAAAATGCAGGTTCTTGCAGGATTTAATTTGCCAGAGCGCAGCAACGCCCGAGACATCAACTGCAAATGAGTGAATTCTGTGAATTAGCAACTTGAAGGCAGACCCAAAGCTTGGCCAAGTCAATAAAAAGGTGCCTGTCAACCCAGGGAGCTTTGTTTTAGGCTCCAAGTAAATAGAGATGATAAAAACCCCGATGTAACACATCACCAAATGCATTTTCCTCATTTCTTCAGAGAAGTTTAGAGCCATTTGTCATCTCCAACAGTATTTGAGTGCAGAAAACAGAGGAAAAACAGAAACACTGTGCGGGAAGAAACACGGGAGCTTCTGCATCCAGAAACCTTCCCTGTCTGTTACAAAGATATTTGCTGAAGAGTTAGCAAGCAACTGCTTTCTGGGAACAACAAAAGACTGAAAAATGGTGATGTAAGGTAGTTCTATAATTATTTACACTGTCTGACATCATGGATGTAAAGACAGACTCTAAGGCAGGAACACTTGTGATGTTGAACTGGCAAGTGAAAACTGGAGCAATTCCAAAGCAGCAGAATAACTCACCTTGCTTCCTGGTCTGTGCAACTTGAAGCGATCATCTTTCAGCAGGCTGGCTAACACCTTCTCCATCTTCAGCTCTGAAACACTGAAGCAACAAAGACAAAAATTTACTGTTTCTCCTTCTTTGAAACACAGTGTGGAATGAGCCACAGACTGGTAATGGAGAGCAAAACAATTGAGGTTCACAGCTGAACTTGAGAATTTATTCCTGAAATACACGAGGTCTTAGCCCAGACACTCCCTCAACACCCCTGAAAGTAGAACTACTGTAAAATCCAAACCCCCTGCTTTCAGTGGCATAAGAACAGTTTCACCCACAATTTTGTCACTGTTTTAAGTCACCAACACACACACTCCAACTCTGGCAGAGCATCAAAATAACTGAGGGTGGACCTTCCATTTATGGAAAGTCTCCTTGACTCTCAACCAAGAGGAACTGATTAAAGAAATAAATTGGATTACACTTCCATTCTTTTCATAATTTTTCCTTCCTTGCACTGAGAAGCATCAGTCGATTGGGAAGCACCTGGTTACTCTTTTCACCAACAGAAACTCAAGAAAGAGCTGAAGCAGCTCATAACATTAATGCTTCTTGGCAATTTGTTTTTTAACTATAAAGAATAAGATCTGCAACGTCCACCTTGAACCCAGGGGTTGTCCAACATTTCTTTTCCAACTCAATGCCACGGGCAGGGAGCAGAAGGTTGGTTGTACAACTGTGAGAAAGAGACTGACTGAGGCACCCACAGGCTGGAAACACCTGCTCCATTTTGTTTGCTACTCCTGCTATGTCTTGTCTCCTCCAGTTCAGCTTCCAGACTCTCTGGAACAAGACACAGTGCTCACCCCTCACTCAAAGAATGATACTTTCATATTTACACACATTTGTTTCCACCTGTGTTAGTGACCACAAAACCAAAGAGTTAAAACTAAAGGTGTGCAAAGACACAGCTCCTTCTTCTCAGAGTGACTCAAGCTCAGAGGGTAACAACAAAATCTTGAGGAATTCAAGCCAATTCTCCTGCAGCTTCCTTCCCTCTGGTCACATCATCACTCTTCCTTTCCCACAGGATCCTGGGTGATTCCAACTCCTTGCTACCCCACCCAGGTCAAAGCTCAGAGGCACTTTCCAATGGACAAACTCACCCTCCAGTTCATTTATAACCTCAAAAGCCACCTCTGACACCAGACACACAGTTTGATTTCCTTCCCTGCTCTGAGAACTCACCTCCCCTCTCATCTGAAGTGCAAAGCCAAAGCCCAGCCCATTAGAGACTCCCCAGCATTTTTTTTTTTAAATACAGGAGACTCAGTCAGCTGTCCTAGCCAGGCTTCACACTGGGCATTTATTTTCATTCTGTCGACTCACATTCCTCCTGTAGGCTCAACCAGATGATTTATTCTCCAGTCCTGCTTGCAAGACACTGCTGGGTCCTGCTATGGCCCAGATATGGAAATGCTTACAAACCTGCTTCATTTCCAAGTGAGCAGTCCTGCTTAAAGGTGCATTTACAGGAGACTAGAAATTCTTTGTCCTCTTTAAGGCTGTCTTAAGGGGCACACACACCCCAGGTGACAGCACAGGAACAGCTGTGCAGCTCCAGGCCATTAATATTACAGCTGCATCCAAACTGGGTCCCATTTCCAAGGGAATTACTCAGATCATAAAAGCTGATGTCTGTGGACCCAAATTTTCAGCAATGGGCAAAGGTCATGTCTGGAAAAGAAGCCAAGAAGTTCACTTGGGATTAAACCAGTCTAAGGAAGAAAGAAATCTTTGGGGTCCAACAGTTCTCAGATTCCTGAATCTCAGATGGTCAGAAAGCTGCCTGTGGTTTCTCTGAAAAGGAAGCACTGCTGGTATTCTTCAATTTGTAAAGTACAGAAAGAAATTATACCAACAAGGATATCTTCTTTTCACTCCAAGCTCTCTAACACCTGGCTAGTAGGAATGGATGACACTCTGCCATACTCTGTGACAGAATATTGTGATCCTCACCTGCTTCCCATCTTTCCCAGTTAAAGCAACCTTTACTTTTCAACCTGCCTTTTCAACCTCAGCCAACTCAGCAGCACAGCATAAGGCAAGGGGAAGGTGCAGAGGAACAGCCACCAGGCCTGGAAGGGTTGGGCCAGAGTGGCCACAGGACACCCTACAAGGGAGAGCAGCCCCTCCATGTGCAGCTGGGCCACCCCATGCCCAGATTCCTCCACAGAGGATGCAGAGAAAGGCGGGGGAGCGATGGGGGGGAAAGGGAAATGGAGCATAAAACGACAGCCGAGGGTTTCTCTGTTTGGTTTTGAGAGGTATAACAGCAAATTAAAACATAAATGGCAACCACTTAAGCAAGAGGAAAGCAGACCTCCCCCTTCCCCCTGCAAAGGTTGCTTTGACACGGCTATGAATGAAAATGTCAAACCTTTGACATTGATTTGTCGGAGTTGTCACCCCCTCTCGGGTCCTCCCCTCGCCTGGCACGTCGCCAGCAACAGCTCCCTGAACTGGGTTCACAGCAGGGAGCAGGAGAGGGAGCCGGGAGGGGGGAACAGCACAACCCCAGAGCAGGGAGGGAAATGACTCGTGCCTTCACGGTGATGCCTCTTCCTCTATAAATTAGTTAGGCCGCCGTTAGCAGATAAAGAAATTATCTGATAGCTGTCGAGGCAGGCGCTGCGAGATTGCAGCTGAAGGGACTAGAAGAGACATAAAGGAAAAAAAAAGTGAACCTTGCATTTCTTCTGCTTCTTGCCTCCTCCCTTTGAAGGGAAATCTGTTAGTTGTGTTTGGAGCTGAGACAGAACATTTTGGAGTCTAAACTATTTAAAAAAAAAAAAAAAAAAAGAGCAAAGAGGGAATGTAGAGAAAATATGAGTGTGCACGTGCCTGCACATCCACATTTACAGCTGGGCAGAGCAGCCACAACTTCCAGCCACACAAAGCCTAAACAGAAAGTTGCAGAGAGAGGAGGCAGCTTTGCTGAGCCCCAACGGGAATTACTGATCTCAGCAGAGCCAAAGTGAGATCGTTTTGGCAAAGGCTAACGCTGCTTTTCCACACTGGAAGCCAAGGAGAGGCTTCAGGTACCGGTGAAAATTAATTGCGAGCGATTTCCAATTTCAAAGGCAGTCATCTCTAATTCCGAAGTGGATTTTCATCCAGGAACAAAGCCACGTCTGCTCTCATTACTTCCGACTCTCAACATTCCTGGACTTACTCCCATGCATGCTGGGGTGGGTGGAGGGCTTTAGGAAAAAACTCTGGGTCGGATCCTCATCCCCTGTAAACCAGCAGAGCGTTGCTCATTTACACCAGCTGAAGGCTGCAGGGACACATCTCATGCTTTGTCTTCTTCAAAATACATATTTTATGAAGTATTTACATTTCAATAAACCCAGCGGGAATTTCATTTAAAAAAAGGACAAAAAAACCCCAACAAATTAAAAAAAAAAAATTCACAACACACATTCATCCTCGACAAAAACCTGAGAGATTTAAAAATTAAGCTAAGAATGGGGAGGGAAAAAGCAAACTCCAGTAACTTGTGCAGACCAAGTCAAAAGCTACAAAGACTTAGGGTGAAGGAACAGAAATGAGCAGTGCTTAAGAGGCTCAGTGACAGTCCAACACACGCTGTCTTTCGCCCTCGCACTGAATTAAATTGTCAGGATTATCACCATAATGCTCTCTTTATGAAGGGTAACGGCAATTTGTGCTGATGGCACTTGCTGCCTTGAGCTTCAAGCTGCCTTCCTGCATCTTCTCAGTAATTCATCAGCTCCCTGCTCTGTCCTGGTGCCCCTTCTCCTCATCCATGTGGGAAGAGCGGAGAGGCCGGATTGCCGCCGTGCCCGTCAGGCACTGGCTGCCTTCCGTCTGAGCATGGGGGTCAAGGAAGGCAAATTACACTCCTTTCTAGCAAGTCCTTCATCTGCAGAACAGAAAACAAACAAACAAAAACAAGAAAAGGCAATCCCCAGAGTTGTCTGGCTCTGCAAAGCGAAGGACAAATAAATTCTCATAAACCTCCCCCTGCTTATCCAGAGTCTTCAAGATTCCTGAAGACCACGGCCAGCTCAACAACAGGTCTCCTTAGCAGATGTAATTACCAGCCTGAGTGACACTTCCCTAAACTTGTTAAGAAACAACAACACTGGATAAAAGCATTAACATTTAAAATAAAAAGGAAGGAAATTTCCCTCTCCTTCCTCTAACACTACCAAAATATTATAAAATAGAAAAATAGAACTTTCTGCTTGGAGTTAAAAATTCACAATTATGTGGGATTTCACCTTTAAATGTCAGTGCTGTTTGTTACATGAAAAAAAACCCTGTCAGCTTAGCCTTCCATGTCTTGCTGGTGTCTGCTTAATAGATAGTTACCTGGGATGATGGATGGCTCTTTGTTAGACCACTAAATGGCTCACAGCCTAGAATAAGCCTGTATTTACTGCCAACATTTGTTTGTTTCAAGGATGCAAAACCAAATTCGCTTCCAAGCAGCTCCACCCGACAGAAACACAAGAAATAAAAGGGAACTAATTTGTGCATGAGTTTACAGGGCTCCATCAACACTGCTACAACACTGAAGGGACTCTGCTGATGTTCTCAAACGCTGAGAGACAGCAGAGCAGGGAGCAAGGGGAGGCACAAACACCCAGCTGGCTGCTGAGGGGGCTGGAGATCCTGCCTAGCGATGCTGAGCAGCCAGTTGTGGGTTTTCTCCACAAAAGGACCATTGTGCAAGCAGAGCTGGACTAAAATCTCATCGTGTGTCAGCCATCAGGCACCTGACTGCACACTGGGCTGGTCCCTACCCAGCCTGGCTTGCTCTCCTTGCTGCTACTCCCAAGGCCAAGCCAAAGCCAGGTAAGAGGAGCCTTCCCAGGCTTGGAAGCACACCCCACTTTGGGTCTGCAGAGTCCACCCTCCCTTTTTGCCTTCCAGCACCACACTGGGCTCTCACCACTTGCCAAATCCTCTCCTATTCTTCTCACAAGCCACTTAAACAACACGTCTTGGTCAACTAACTGCAGATATGACCCACAGCTCCCCAGCAATTTCTCCCATGGATCTCTCCTGAAGGGCCAGCACAGTCTCTGACAATATGGTGCCATGCAGGCAGAGGGCCAGGCAGCATCTGACAGGCTCGTTTGACTCATGATCTGCACATAGTCACGATTTGAACCCAGGGCCAGAGACAAAACAACGGAGTGCAAAGGATCCCTGACTATCATCTCCTGCCTGCCCCTCACCACACACACTCACTCATGCACAACCTGTCAGGCTGATGATTTTCACACACTCCCCTCTCCTCCTTTTGCTAGTCTGGGGCCAGGCCTGGATCACGAGAATTAATAAATTCTTATTAAAACCTGCACGAGGCACAGTCCCGCTGCAAGTGCCACGGAAGGTTAATTAGCAAGGATGAGCTGAAACTTTTGTTCGCGTTTCTGACTCACTTAATCTTGTGAGAAGCCAGCAAGCTGACATATTCTGCCTCGGAAGGCGCCAGCACGAGCAGGCTGCTCCCGCGGCAGCCGATGCGCGCCGTCCTCCCGATGCGGTGGACGTATTCTGCAGGTGAGGCCGGAGCGTTGTACTGCAGCAAGGGGAAAAGAGGAATTAACAGGATGTTAATTATAAACGAGGCACCCAGCCCGTGGAACAAAAGGCACACCCCACACGCTGCACCTCCCGAGGAATTGGGCTGTTTGTGACACGCCTCATCCCCGGAACCGTCACTCAGCCCCTCGGCCGCGGCAGTTTTTTGACGTGTGGATGTGACACGTTGGCCAACTTTCAGATAATAGGACAGTTTCTCCATCTCAGTGTCTCTCTCTGCTTTTTACATTTTATTTCTATACAGAAACCTGTTCGCTTTCCCTAAAAAAAAAAAATCAGATCTAATCAAATCTCACACCAAAGAGCGCCCAGGACTGCCCACATGGAGCAGGGAGCTGCCTGCTCTGCCTTAGGGAGAAAAACCACAAAACAGAAAAACAACTGATGCCAATTTCGAGTTGGGCTAAATTGCTTTGTTTGAATTAAAGCAAATCATAGCTGGATACAGGGTAGAATAAATCTAAGAGAGAAGAGCGAGGGCTTTCAGCAGTCTGTGATACAGGTAGCAACTGTCTTCCCCTATCCAACTACCAGGCACCATGAAAATGTTCCTTAAAGATGCCCCAAATATAGCAGTGCCTCTCATTTACTTCACTGGGAATCAAAACTGCCCAGCCATTTGCAAGATCTGATAAAAGGTGACACATTTCCCTCCCTTTAACCTCCCCCTATTCTTTCCACCCCACCCCCCTTCCTCTCTTTCCTGGAAGAAATGAACAAGCACAGAGATACTGCTCAGAAATGAGCCCTCAGCAGTTTAACTGGAAAAAACCCAACAACCAAAGCCCACTCTAGTGTTTATACCTGTGCCCTCTGGCAAAGTTTCTACTGGCTAGAGGTGTGAGTAAGATGCTGTGAGCAATCTAATTGCTCCCTGCAGGTCCTTGCTCTTGGACACAGCTCTCAGGACAGCTGAGATTTCGCCTTCTGGACACACAGAAGTCTCCCAGGGCTTTAGGTAATTTGCACTGCGTTCTAACACTGGCAACTATATCTTTGGTTAAATTATATTAATATACAGACCTGGGAATTAAAGACTTCACTTCCACAGCCTTCTCCGACTAGCTGGTTGCTACAAAATCATTCTTTTTTAAAAAAACCACAAAAATCAAATCAAATTTGTTACCTGAAGGGATGAGGTAGAAATTAAAAAGCTTTGTTGAGGCTCTATGCCCTGTTCCTTTTACCCAGGTGTCGCTTGATACATGTGAATCTCTGGATCAGTTTTTCCTCTATTCAACTAACCTTTTTTTAATTATAAATCTTTTATAGAAATGAAATCTGTCTCATGCTCTCAGCCTCCTCTTTGAAACGACAGGCTGCTATTTTTAAGGTTCAATCCATCTTCCTTTGTTTCTATGTTTTTTTTCCCTAGGACTGTATTTCTGTCAACAGCAATGCAGCAGTGTGGGGTTTTGTTGGGCTTGTTTTTCTTCAGGGAAAATCTGAACCATACAGTTTTACTGAAAGCTGGATGCCTGCAGCTACTCAGCCCCAACTCACTCAAAACACTCAGGTCACTGCACTGACACTACTGGGCTACTCAATGTTTAACATTAGGAATGCACTTAAACTCCTCATGGAACTGCCTCCCCAGCAAGCTCAGGAAAACAGGAACAGAACTGCACGAGATGGCCAGGACTTCACAAAATTTGGCTTCCTGGGTGGGGAAATGGAGGGTGTTTCATCTCCAGCCAGGAGAAACTCTGGTAACACCAGAATTATTAAAGGGAAAAACAGACCAAGGCTATCATAGCAATGCTTTATCCTGGCAAAAGCCAGAGTCCCAGTCCTGCAGTCAGGAACTTGTAGGTCTCCCACACCTGCAGGCATCAGCACCAAGACCAGCAAACTGCAGGAAGGTTCTGGACTGAGAAGGGATTTCATCTGAGCAAGGCTGCACTTCACACACACAGACACACTGAGCAAACCCACCTGTACGATCCAGGTCACTTGAGGCAGGTCCAGTCCCCGTGCTGCTACATCCTTTAAAATTAATAAGGAAATCACTTTAGTAAAAATCCTTTGGAGGTATCAGCAGAGTGAGGAGTCTTCTGGGATGGCAACTATGTTTGACAGCAACTGGCTATGAAAAACAGGAGTTTTATGTGTCTAATTTGGGGAGAGATGGACTGAAGGTCAGAAATAACATTGAGGGTTTAAAATGCAAGGATTGTTAGCAGACTAATGCAATAAAAAATGATCCACTACTATGGCCCAAAGCCTGGAGGATACAAACACCTCTTTCAGGATGGTGGTGTTGAATTACAGCATTTTGCTACAGCCCCTTTGCATTATATCTGAGAGAATCCACTGTGTAAATGGTAGTGATACCTTTGGTTCTTCACTTTGTTTCACTGATGAAAAGAGATCTGCTCATGGGCACCCACTACCCAAACACAAAGGTAGAATTGAATCTGAAAGGCAGCACTAGTTCTAAGCATACTTTTCTCCACAGCAAATCTAAGTACTTAAACCAGGCTGCTTATGATGAAAAGGGAAAAAAAAAATAAAGGCCAATGGTCAAGAATCCCTGGCCTTGGGTGGAATGTCCAAAGATACACTGACCTCTACCTACAAATAATTAGTTGTTTCCTAGGTGATGGTCTGAAGTTGAGGAGCAGATGACTTGCAGGTCATCTGGCCCTAAAATAAAAGGCCAATAAACAATTTAGCAGAATCTGCAGGAAGCTGGAGCACAGCTCAAGGAGAGGGGACTTCAGCTATGCCTCAGATTTGCACCAATCTGGCTTTGATTTGGAGAAACAAAACGCAGCCGCGAAGAAAAGAGTCTGAAGCTGCTGTCAAGGTGTTATTTGATGTGCCAGCTGGTGAGAAAACCCATCAACTTGGAGAAGGACTTGAATGAGACCCTTTAGTTATCCACAGCCAGTAGAGATCCAAAAACATACCCCTTCTGCGAGAAAAGAGAGTTTAAATACTATCCAAAACAGAGAGTGCAAACACATTTCAATCTCTCTTCTTGATTTGCTGTTCATTAGTAGTGTCCTCACATACTCCTTGGATTTTACATTCACCAGGCGCAATAGCAGAGCAGGTGTGCAGATTTAACTCTGTTAGGAAATGTTTTGCAACACATGTATCTTTTAGCTAGTTGCAAAATAGAATATATTAAGGACGTAAGCAGGAGCTTAATGTACTAAAAATGTGTCAGCCACCCACTGAAGTGTTTTCATGCAACTCCCACACACGTTAAAAGAATGGGAAGCTGATGTTTTGGCAGCAAAGGCCTCCCCATAAACACTAACCAGGCTGTTCTGTGGCTCCAACTGCAGTAAAAGAGGAGACACTTTCCACAGCGCCCACTCCGAAATAACGCACACTCGCGCTCCAACACGCTCATTAAGGAGTGACTTGTTCCCAGAGTCAGAATGAACAGATGTACAAAAAGCCATTTAAAGGAGGCTGGAGAAAATAAATCAAGGGAAGTTGGGAAGCATGTACAGCAGTTACCAGGATAACAAGACTATAAACTCTGCAGCACCATCAGACAGAGCGCTGACGGCTGATTCCGAGCCGGCTGGCTCTGCTCTTCCACGCTGACAAGGCTTTGGTCTTCCCCTTTACTGTGCTCTTCCTCACATCCAGGAGCAGAGGAAAGGTCTCTGACCTTGGGACAGGGCAGCTTCCCCAAAGTAAACCAACAACCCAGACACCCCTGTGGTCTGGAGCACCTCTAACAGGAGAAGGAGTGGACAGCACGGGCAGGAGCCATCCCTCTCATCCATCCAGAATCTTTCCCTTCTCTTCCAAGATAATTTTCTCAACATCTCAGCTTGGAAAATCACTGCCATAGTTAGCATTTTCATGTGCATTTGCCCAAGCTGAAAAGGTTCACCAAAAGCCTCATAAATAGCCAGGGAGAACGTTTTAGGAGAAGGCTTTCTCCCATCACCAGCCTTGCATTCATGATCGCTTCCACAGTGCCACCAGCTCCACTCAGTCCTTATTGACACACAGCAGCAGCTACTCTCCTGGGGTTTCCCTTGGCTCTCTCTCACAAGTCTCTGGGGATTTCCTGGTAATTGGAGTGTTTTGCAAACTCTCAAAAGATTCCTCAGTATCCATCCACCTGTGTCTCTGTGAGCTCCTTTTCCTCAAAGACCCTGGTAGAGAGCAGCAAGGTAGGACTAGGGTAAAAAGTTTGAGTTGATTTGCTTTCCTCTGCTAGCAGAGCCTATGAGTTTCAACTTCTCAGAATTTCAGAAAAATATTTGTGGGTCACCTTTCCAGGAGAAAGAACACAGCTCAAACAAAAACAGCCATCCAGTTTTACATTTATTCCACACACAGAAGCACTAAGCTGCTGCCAGTACTGTTTCAAGAAGCCCAACAGATTTCCAATGTACCACTCTCGCCTCTTTTCCACTGCCCCTTCCATGTGTGACCTCACACCACCATTCCTTAATTACAGGGAAATCAAGGATATGACACCTTGGCAGGTCACTGCTGCCTCCTTTCCATGGGCAATGGAAGGGCCAATTCTTCCCATCTTATGGGAACAACAACAAAAACAAACCACCAAAATAACCTACACCAGTGCAATTTTAAAGAAAGCCCAGATGCCAAGCAAACATGACAACCTGAAGCCTTAACCACGTTCCTGCCCTGATCCCCACTGCAAGGCACACAAGGGCACAGGATCAAGGAACAATCCACCTGAGGGATGCCAGAGAGGCTGAAATTTCTGCTTTGAACAATTCACATTACCAGCCTGTGCTTGAGGTTGGGGGTACAGGGGTGGGTCCAAGAGAATGGGGTACAAAGAATGGGTGCCAGAGAACAGGGTACAGAGAATGGGGTACAGGGCGTGGGTGCCAGGGAATGGAGGGCAAAAAGGCCACACCAAAAGTGAGTCCTGCCACTGCAGAAGGGCCACAAAAGTTTTGCAAGGGCCTTGGTTTGCTCAGTCCCTCTCACACAATCTAATTAGGGCAAAGGAAATTGCTAAAGTTGCTTTTGAAAGACACTCAATGGTGAGGTCTTGAAGGCCCTGAGCTTGACAATTGGCTGCCTACATGAGGCCTAGAAGTACAGATGGAAGGCAGCTTGCTCAGGTGCCAGGCTGTCAGTTGGATTAAAATGACTCATTTATTTACCAAAGAACCTCACAAAGTGCTTTAGCTAACAGGCAGAGAGGGCCTAACGGCTCTCCAAGCTGGGGAAGAAGCTCTCGCGCCTTCCCGGCCTGCCAAAAGTCATTACTGCCGAGTGTGGAAAGCCATCAGCAGGGTAGAGACCCCCGTCGGCAGGGTGACAGATTGGGCTGCGTAATCAGAGGAGGAAGGGGAGAGCACAGAAGCTGTCAGAGGCGAAAGCTCTTGGCTGGGGCCGCCAGAAAACTGGCAAGATGAGTTAGCGTGACTGAGTAAACAGCAAACAATCTCCAAATGATCTTTCCTCCCTCCCTGGAAGAGATGAACTTGTTTAAAAGGCACATCCCAAAGGAAGCCGCAAAGAACTTTCAGTGAAGGAGAGAGAAATAAATCTGGATGAGACCCTTTGAGATACACGGCCCTTCTTTATTTTCTTGTCTGCCAGCTTATACTGTCTGGCAAAAATATTTTATGGGCTATATTAATATACATATGACATAGAGCAAATTAATAAAAGGAACAGCAGGTCCCATTGCTTACTAGAGCGGAAAGATGGGTGGAGAACATGGCATAAGGGACAAGGGAAGGACGGCAACATTATTTGTGTTGCTCTTTTGTGAGCCAGGTTTCAAAATTTTGTGGGCACAAAACATGATTTCCCACTGAAAAGAACAGAACCACCTTTCTGCAGAATATTTTTTTTTCTGATCTGGAGAAGTGTCAGAAAAAGCAATGCCCTTAGAGGCAGGAGGTGGTCACAGAGCCTGGCTGCCCTTTGGACATCTGCGTTGGGGAGGCACCTGTAATGTGGGACTGGTGCAAAGTCTATCTCTATATTAAGGTGTCCATATGGTCCCCATTACTGTGGTAACAGGCCACCTCCTGCTTTCAATGCATTTGTCCTCCCAACATCTCTGTAAGATGGAACTGTGCTACTTTCCCCATTTTACAGATGGGGAGTTGAAGCACAGGGAGATTTTGGACTCAGACACGCAACTCACCGTGCTTAACGTGCTGACCATGTGCCAGCTGAGCCAGAGTCACCGGCACCGGCAGGAGCTGCATCCCTGCCTTGCAGGAAATGCAAAGTGGCTTAGATGGAAGAGGAGGAGAGTTACAATAAATGTGTTACCTTACACCACCCTCTTCATGGCAATCCAGGTTACTCCACATTCTCTCCCATTTACGACCACTACCTCCCATTTGTGACAGGTCAGGAGCAAACCCACAACTATTGCTGCTCAGCTGACACGTGGCTCCTTGCCTTGTCACCCCAGTTCCACGTTCACCTGCACAGAGTCTGTGGCACGGCAGGAGATCAAACCATGTCTCCAGTGTCTCAAGAGGGGAATCCCATCCACTGAGATTTCTTTATCCAAATTCTTCTTTCTACCTCTTCAACAGTTGCACATTTCCTGATAGATTTTTCCTGTCACAGGCTGCATTTTCCCTTCAAACCTTCTCACCCAGGAACTGGTAGCCTAGTGATTGCAATGGTTTTGCTTTCTCTTTGGCTAAAACTGAGCATTTACCTTCTTTCCAAACCCATTAAATTGGAATTTCAAAACCAAGATATGTACCTGACATTTCTCAGTTATAGGCAGCACGCACATCAAAGATAACAAAGTTTAGCTATTTACTTTTCAGAATTTACCAAACACTTTTTAACTTCAAAACAATCTACACCACTGAATGATTTAAGCTCTACTCTCCTCCCTAGTTCTGACACTCAAGTATTACCTCTGTATACAAGGAAACCAAGTTACAGTTCCACTTATGCACTGCAAAGATGCATTTTGACCTTGATCAAATCACTGAAAGGTTGTACACACAAAGCAGGACCAGAAGGTAACAAGTAGAATTTTACAGGTGACAGAATATATAATTTGGCAATGCTAAATCAAACACTCCTATATACATAGCACTCCTAGTTTGAACTGTGGGCAGAAAAAAGAGGAAATTCAGCCCCCTACACTCTGAAAAAATTGCAACTGGTTTCCTTTAAGAAGAACGTGCAGCAAGAACAGGAGTCATTTCAGAGCTGGAGAGGGTTTCTCAGCTCTAATTACTCCCGATCGCTGTAATTTACAGGTTTGCAGTGGGTAGAAATCGCCAAGATTCACACGTTTTCAGATCAACAGCTGCCACTATTAGAGAGCAAATCGTGCAGCCTTCTGCACCACTGCAGCAGCCTGTGGCCCCGGCAGGTCAGGAGCGAGAGGAGAAGGTGCCACCACAACCCAAGGGTGCCAGCAAACTTCAGCTGAGGACAAGAATTTCACCCTCAGCACCCTTGTTAGGAGCGTGAAGGGCACAAGGCAAGGGGAGCAGCAGAGCACGTGCTTTTCCTTCTCTGGTTGGGCTCCCCTTTCCACCTCTGCAGGTGGTTGTTTTTCACCTTGGGGTAGTTATTAAGATGGGAAACACCACATTCCATCCAATTTTCCTGGCAGTTCTGGGGCACACTACAAGTCAGGATTGCAATCTACTGGCTGCATGTAGGGGGCAAGGTTCCAGCTTCAAAGGAACAGATTTCTCAAGACATGAGACCATGCAAAATACTTGGTGGTCCCTAATATAAGACAAACATTCTTCCTGTATATGGTAACTCAGCAGAAGATCATATTAAGAGTTTGCAAAGATGCCCCCAGTCCTTACTGAACATGTGAGATGCAGAAAAAGGAGATGACTTTCCTCAAGGTCAGACAGTGAGCTGGAATTAGAGCTCAGTGCCAATTCCTCTGGTTACCCTTAGGGATCAGACAGGTCCATTAGTGTGGAGCTGCAATGGGACTCCAGGTTACTCACAGTGCAAAGCAAGATGCCAGTCTTGGATTTTAGGAACTCCTGGAAGACCTCTGTCCTTTCCTAGAAGATTGAAAAGGAGGACTTAAAAGACTGCTTATGCACATTACAATCGAACACAAAGCAAATTAGCTAAGGTACCAATTTAACTGTCTTGTTCACTAGATCAGGTACAGATTCAAAAGCAAAGGAATTGGCCTCACGAGTGCCAGTCAGACTCTTCCTGCAAATGGAAAAATCTGTGGCACACAGGTGCGGTCCCAGGTAGGAAGGCAGTGTCTGGGGAAACCTGGATGCATTTGGGCAAATCAGAGCAGCCAACAACTCCACGGTTTGCACAGAAGCAAGCCTGTGTGTGCCAGAAAACAGGAACTGTTTTACATGGAGAGGGGATCCACAAAGGATTAGGCAGCACCAACAGAAGCACTGGCACACCTTATGGGCAAGACAGGCTTTTGTTGAAACAAGCAAAGCTGGACATGTTCACTGCTGTCTGTCCAGTGACACGATGGGCAGGATAAGCCCATTTTGTTGACACAGTGATATAATCACATCACAAGAGATCAGCCTCATCATGTGCCCAATGGGGCATGCACACAGCCACTGCTCTGACTCTGGAATTACTGAGTGTCAGGCATGCTCAGCTGCACAGTGAACTGCTGTGGGACAAGGCTTCAAAGTAACAGGGCAGGAGAGATGGCCAGAAATCCCTGCCCAAGGGGAAAGGAGGCACCCTCCCATGCCTTTCCCTTGTACTGGCAGAGGCCACCATTGGGGTTGATGACACTGGGACTGAGGCTGTTCCTTCCACCAGGGTCAGAGGCAGGTGCTCCCCAGCCTTGTCCCCATCTCTGCTCTGCACCACCACAACTCCTACAGCCCCCACTCCTCACATGAGCTCAGGCCCACAGGCAGGGCCATCCACAGCCCCCAGATCCCAAATTACCCCCTCAGCAGTCTTTGAACCATTGAAGGGAACTGCAGGAACTGCAGAACCCAGTACAGCCCCTCAGCTTCCTTCAGAAGCCTCCTGCTTTGTCAGTCCCCAAACCTTCCCAAGCACATTCCAGTTATTTTAACCAACAGCTTTGGGGTGTGTTTTCTTCCTGATGAAAGCCACAAAAACTGACTCCACAACTCACATTATACCACAATGATATTTGGTACCTCTGAGCACCAACAACCAAAGTTCTCAGCAGAACGTGGTCTTCACTTGCCAATACCACCCCTGCACCTACACTCCCTTTTCTGCTCGCCTTCCAAAATATCCTTGTTTCCACGTCCCAAGCCTTTCCCTGGAGTTCTGGCTAGGAGCTAAGTGAATGTTCTGTTATGTTGATGATAGAGAAGAAACCTTACACACTTGACTCCCAGCTAGAGGTGCTGTTCCAGGAAAGAAGGGAAACTGGGGCCTTGCTGACACACTGAACCCTCTGCTGACAAAAATTAAAGAAGAGAGCACGCTGCATCTTGTTGACAATGACAGCAGCCGTGCTCAGCAGTACCATATGGGATCCACAATTTAGCTCCATTAATGCTCTTAATTTGAAGACATCAAGCACTAATTACACACTGGGTACTAAAAAGGCAAAACCCTTCCCCTGGTGCCAGCTACTTAGTGGTGTTCTGTTGGCTTAACAGCTGGTCAGGGTAGAGTTGGGCCAGACCAGGCCTGCTCACTTGCTCAGGCAGGCAGGTTGAGGAAAGGCCAGACTGCAGGGACAGCAAAGCACATGTTTCTGGTCTCCACAGGATGGGAATGAGTGAGAAAAACAATGGCTCTTCACCTCTTGCTTCAGCAGAAGAGCTCTATTCATTTACCATCTCTGCTGTGCAGCTCAGAGTAGAGCAGCAGCTCTCTCCATCACAGACCAAGGGCAGGATCTGGGCCTGAACTTCCAAGGGAGGTCTCTCAGCTATTGAGAGAAACTCTGCAGTGATAGTTCATCTGACACTCTCCTCCTGGCCTCTCAGCCCTCTGTAGCAAGGTCCAGCCTCTCTACTCAGGCCTATCTGGCTAAAACTGAAACTTATTTTGAGGTAATCACTGTTACAATGCTATTGTTCCATCCCAGGGAAAACAGCAGTCTGTCAAGACTCTGCTCTTCAAAACCAAAGCCAAACTGCTCCAGCCTCATTTAATGGGGGCAACTTATTAGGTAATAATGTTTTGGGGCTTAGATGAGGTTTTTCTTTGGCATTAAAAGTCTGTCTTGACTGCATGAGAGAGAAGCACAGAGACATAAATGGTTTAGTGCACGCACTGGGAATAGAGAACGGCTGCTCTGCCTGCTGAAATAACAGATTTGCCTCTTCAGGTGTGCTTTTCAGATACAGCTAGCAAGGTACTTTCCAGAAATGGGACAATATCCTTATTCTCATTAGCAGATGGAAGACTGAGGCCCCCAGAGGTGAAATGACTCTCTGTCCTCTGTTCTGCCCTCCTCTCCAAAACAGCCACATAATAAATCATAGGGCATAAGGAATAAAACTGCAGATCCTGACATTTTGAGAGCGCTTACTTCCTGTTCCATGTCGCCATGCAGACGTAGAAACTGTAAGCTCACGGAGGAGAGGGATGAGCTTCCAGGTTTTTCTGACTCTGACTCTCCTGAAAGGACCTTTACAAGGAGCTCATGGTAGAATTCCACTTGTTCACAGCTGGAGAAAAAGATGATCATCTTGTGGCGCTTTTCAAACTGCAAGAAGAACAAGAGAATTGCACATGACCACTTCCAAAGGCCCCTCCCAATTCCCTGATCATGAAAAGATCCAGGTGGTTTACACTTCTGGAGATATAATTATCTAGGAAAGCATTACAGAGTCTGACACCAAACAGTGAGCCCACAACAGAAGAATGAGTACACGCTGCACAGGGATCTCTCTGCCAGCATGAAAGACACAACAGCACCTCAGCTCTCTTGTGGTTCAAGATGCACTTCAAAGCCCTGGATCTAATCCATGCTGTCCTCGACAGAGGAGCAGATAAAGGAGTTGGAAAGAGCAAAGGGCTACTTAGTAATATAAATGCAAACAGAGTCTCACCTTGCATTTCTGCAGGATAAAAGCTGCTAATGTGACAAGCCTCAGTTTGCTGGGGACCATCATGACATACTGCTGGAGTGTCTCTGGAACAGCAAAGTTCTCCTGCTTCATGCAGTTTGATGAACTGCTGGCTTCCCTATCTGTTTGTGATGCTGGTTCAGGCACCCTCTGGATTTCATCTGCTATGGAAATGCTGACAGGGTCATTCAAGCTGATATCAGCCAGGCGTGTCACTCCTAAATCAGAGAAATGAGAAAGTGAAGCCCAGTCTGGGCTGGGATGATGCACTCACAGAAAAACCAGTAACACAATTCCAGTGAAAAGGACTGGAGAGCAAGAACCCAGTGAGCCACCCTCAGACACTGACAGAACCCCTTCATAAACCTCAGCCTTTTTAGGGCTTACCAGGCTTAGGTGCTGTAGGCTCCACCAGAACCTTGACAAGACACTACTTCAGCTGACTGTGCTATTTTACAGTACATAAATGTCTTTATGGACAGACAACATTTGGCAGGCTTACTTTTAAATGTGTGTGGAAAAATCCCAGCACATCTTCACTCTGTCAAGAGTGCAGGAGTCAGGTTCAGCTCCTGAACAGCAGCTGACTGCTTGTATGGTACAGAGTAAAGCCCACAACAGCTCTCTTGCCATTAGCTTTTTGCCTTAATTCTGCATTTGGAAAGCAAACAAATGAACTTTCAGGTTCATGGTGACTTTGCTATGGAATTTGAGAGACGTATGTGGATATCATGGAAGTACATGCACTGACAGAAATTCCAGTAAGGAAAGAAGTGCCATAAGCCAAATAAATTAACAGGAAATTAATTCCACTCCTGCAAAGGGCTTCAGACTGGGCTGTAATAGAGGCAGACTCAACCAACTATTCTGCAGTTGCCTGTGCATTATTCAGCTACAAGAGCCCCCATCTGTCCGTAACCCACCTTCGGTGAGGGTGGCTGAGAGCAGCACATTCTGACGTGTCTCTCTCTCAGCATTTAAAGCATTGAGGATCACAGCCACATCCTTCTCAAAGCCCAGGTCCAGGATCCTACAGAAACAGCAGAGACGGTTAAAGGTGCTGTAGGAAGGAGAAAGTCTTAATACTGCATGACATCTTTGCAATGAATAATTGTCCAACAATCTGTCCAAAGTGGGTATTTCGTCCTAATCCCAGACATCTGGTGCTTGGCTGAGGCCACTGAGCATGAATGGATTAAGATCACACTCTCTCTCATAGTTTTTTTAATATTTAGTGAAATATGATGCAGACAGTGTTGTAATAATTTTCCATATCTGAACACTTGCAAGTTTACCTGTCTGCTTCATCGATAATCAGCCACTGAGTGCGATGGAAATGAATACATTGCGTGGACTTGATGTGATCAACCAGGCGGCCAGGAGTGGAAATGAGGATATTTATCCCTTTCCGTAACCTGTGCAGATTTAGAAACACAAAATAAAACCCAGGTAAGAGAAAGAAAAGAAAGAAAAAACAACCCCATGCAGGTTAGCATGGAATAGGACCCGGAGTGAGGAACTGGAACCTACAGAGGGAAAAAGTGCCACAGTAAAATCAGGGACAGCACTTTCTCACTGATAAAAACTGATTTTTTTTTTTGCCCAGCAAAAATTTATCCTTGATGATCACTGATACTCTGATACTGAGAGGCACAGTGCTAAGGACAGGGCAGAAAGAAATATTAATATATATTAAAAAAAAATCTAACACACCCCAGCTAGGTTTTCTTTTCTAATTGAGTGCTTGTTTTATTGTCAAGAGTAAACTTCTTTTTGTGTATGCTTATACAGAGAGAAATGAAAATTCCATTTTGGATTACCAGCTTACAACTCAATTCTTGAAAAGGGGAAAGAAAGGGATTTTTAACACCAGAAAATCTCTTCTCCAGAAAGCAATTTCCCCCGTAACAAATACAGTTGGTGGTAAGCAAATACAGGTGTTTGTCAGGAGAGGGGGAAAAAAAATACTGACACAAGAAATCATCCTCTCAGAAGGCTCATCAACATTTTAGAAATAGGTTCAACTGGGGGAAGTGAATGTTTCCTGCTGACCCAGCCACTGTGCCTGTGTAAGATCCAGGGGATCACAGCTTGATCCAAGCTCACCATCCTCCCTCCCAGTAAGAAAAACACTCTGAAGAAGAGTAGCAGATAGAGTCTGTAGAGCAGAAGGACCCAAAATACAATTTAAGAAGTTGGTTTCCTACCTGGCTTTTTCTGATTTTCTCTTTTCTCCCCCCATTAGCACTCCAGGCACAATCCAGGTAAATGGCTACAGAAAAGAAAACCAAGACCAGCAATGATTCTTCTTAATAACAAGACAAAGCCTAATCAAAAAATGACGTTTCTTGGCAAAAAGAGAGAGGATGGGGCTGACAGCAGTGTGCATGTGATGTGATCACAGCTCCAGCACTAAAAAAAGACTTGTCTCTTTTTAAGACTTATAAATTTATAAGACTTATAAATAATGAGGAAGTATCCTATTATTCCAAGGAAAAATGAAGAGGGGATGGAAATATGGATCAGATAAATAAATGATTTAAACACCTTCTAGCCCAATGGTAAGATACTCTGCCTCAATTACAAGGGAAGCACTATCATTTAATGATTTTAAAAGCCTTCTCATTTCTCCAGTCATTCAGCTGGCAAAGCAGTTCCCCAAGTCCTACTCCCCATCTGAAACCCATCTGTCCAGTATTAGTTTCAGTAAAACGGTCCTTGTCACCACGAGAGTTTCCATTCATAACTCAGCCTGAGACAATGAAAGGTATTTCTATAAACAAATGGCTGTGAAAATCAACTATGCTTGTTGATCAGCACATGTGCAACGAGGGTGCCATAATTAATCACTTAATTGCTCATGTAATAATTTAAAACATGCCACAGGGAAATCACACACTTAAACACATTTATCTTTAAGGACCATACATCTTGCCAGGTGCTGGATTTCCTTAAACCTCCAGCTGAATTCACAGGAACTGAAGTGGTTTAGCTCCTTACAGGAAAAAAAAGAATACAAGAGCACTGAATTCTTACCTTAAGTAGTTTCTGGATTGTATCAAAACTTTGGATTGCAAGCTAAGGAAATCAACAAGAGAAAATGAGCTCTGACAAAGCCTCTCTGGAATAAAAAGCTGGATTACAAATCCCTATGGCTCAAAAAGCGGTCAATTAATCTAGTTATGTATATCAGAATTCTAAATGCATCCTTAGTTTATCTTTTAGAAGCTGCTTATTAATTTTTTCCTCTTGAACAATCTCTCTTTTGTTGTATTTTGACCTGTTCAAAAACCTCTCTACTGGCTCAGCTCCACGAGCCAGCTCTCAGGACAAGAGAGACTTCTGCTGGCTTCTGTGAATGCCCTGGGGAGAAACTAAGCTACAGGCATAGAAAATTTTGCTCCAGAGGAAGAATAAAAGAAAAAATTAAAGGAGAAATTACAGAAATTCTGGAAAAAAAACACCATGAAAAGGAAACACATAGGTCAATTGTCTTCTGGCAGCCCTCACTGTTCCTCACCTGACCCATGGAGTGATTGTGTCACTGACTCTTTCTATCTCTGCATTTCTTTTCTCAAGGAAGGTTATTGCTTCCATTACAAAGTGATACCAATTGTAATCACAAATTATCTTTCTAAGTACTCTCAATGGCAGCCCTTTAAATAAGCTTGCACACAGTTTCCTCCATGCTTAGTATTCACATGGCATCCTAAAGAGGCAGTAAGTTGTTGCTGTAAAAATTTAAATAACTTCAGAGCCTTTTCCTTTCAGGTAACAGAGCAGAGATATTGCACTGCAGGCTGCATAAAATATTGGACCCCAAATGAGATACCTGCAATCAATTCTCCACATGAAAGTTATTATCATTTGACATACCAAACAAATAAAAAGGTTGATAACCTCTTCTGACACTGCCTTTGCAAATGCAAAATAATATAAATTAAATAGAAGAGTTCAATGGAGAAATCAACTCTTGGAGGCCTCAGCTTCAGCATGCACTTATGGATTTGAAAAAACAGCTTTAAAAATGAAACACTTGTATAAACCTATACATTTGCAAAGCTGAATTCATTGGTTTTACTCATTCCCCCATATGAGTGAGCCATGAGGTCTGCACTGAGCCAGAGAGGTTCTGCAGCCTCCACAAAGATTTCCAACAGCAGGAGGAGAACTGAGAGACTCCTTTCTTACTCTGGTTGGCACTGAACAAAAAGTGACAACACCTTTTGTGAGAGCAAGATCTGAGCAAAAGGACTGACAGTGTTTTCTAACCTGGGCAACTCTGGTGGAGCCACATCCACATCCCCAAAAATCCGTGTTCAAAGAGACTGAGAAAGGAAAAGCCACCTACCTCCCTGGTTGGGACGAGCACGAGCGCGTAGGGGCCGTCACTGCGCTGCAAACACACAAGAGCAGGGCTCTGAGAGAAGGCAGGAGAACAGAGCCCTTCCACACCTCCCTGCTCTCAGCCAGCACAGAGGGCTCTGAAGGCCTTCAGTGCAAGTTTGGACACGACATTTTAGGGTATTTCTGCCCCACAGCTTTTAAAAAAAATCTAGTTTTTCACGTATCAATCCTGAATTGCCTTCTCCTGCCTGCTGGGAAAGCTGCTCACAGTCAAACCCAACATTTTATTGCACACACGAGTTGTTTCACTCCTGTGTTCCTGAGGTGCAGGGATGCTCTGTTGTTTGATGCACAGCAACAACCTGCAGGGAGTGACAATCCAGGATGGGCTGGAAATGCTTTAACCCTTCAGTCAGGATGATCTATTCCCATAAAATGCACAAGAGCTGCAGCAGGATTTTCTAGTGTATGATCCAAATTGGAGCAATTACCCAATCCCACTGCATGCCAAAGACCAAAAACTTACTCCCCCTGAAGGCATGGCAGTAACCTTTCAGTTCTCCCAGCTTCCAGACCATTTCTTCTCCTATCTACCTTCTCCATACCTGATAATGTAGCCCATTTCCAATTTATTCTGCTGCATGGAGAAATGGGGAATGGCTAAATACTGATCTTGTACCAACCACGTCTCAACAGAACTGGAAAATCCCATCTGTCACATGTACAAATAAAGGGGAATGTGGACTGCTTGTATGAAAAAGAGACAGTAATGACTACAGGAGCTGGATTTTATTTTTATTAATCTTAGTATCAAAAGCAAATATATTTAATGCTGTTGGACCTACCTGTATTTTGGATTCCATCCCTTGCAAAGACTGCACAAGTGGAATCCCATAGGCAAGAGTTTTACCTTTTTGAAAGGGAGAAAACAAGAAAACTTTCCATTAAAACAAATATGTGGCAATTACAACACTCCAGCAAACCAAAGCACCCTTTGTCCCACCATTCTTAAAATCCAGTCAGAGTCTGGAAAAGTTTCCATTAAGTAGGAAGTTTCCAGAATGGAAGATGGACAGGCAATTCAATAAAGGGACATTTAGAAAAGAGAGGTGGTGGTATCCCACTAAGATCTACTAAATAAATGGAGCTAAAACACCCTAAGGAAGGGCAGTGACAGTTCAACACTGACCTGAACCAGTCTGAGATCTGACCAGGGCATCTCTGCCTTGCAGGAGCACAGGAATCGTTTGCTTCTGAACACTGGGTGACAAACAAAGCAGGGCAGGACATGCAGATGCAACACAGGATAGAATTCCAAGATTTTAACACACAGTGACTGTCCCAAAATTCTTCAACCCAAATTCCTCCCACTCATCTCTGCTGTGCAGCTACATCAGCTGAGGTAATTTCTAAGCAAAGCCACTGGATAAGCACCAGATGTGATAAATTCAAACCAGATGGGTTTATGATTCAAGTATCAAACTAGAAGGCAGGACTCCCTACAAACCCAACAGCAAACAGGACAGTGGTACTGTGGTCTTCACAAGCCAATTACATATAATGAAATAAACACAGGTGATTGGCTTTTAGGGGTAAACTGCAAAGTTTTGATAAAGATTTGCTTACCTGGTCATGCTACATATATTTAGGACAGTGTTTATTGTGGAGACCTAGAGAGATGATAAAGAAAAATAAAGGTTTTATTGCCAAACTGTTCCTTTTGTTACTTCTTGTACTGCTAAGACACAATGAAACCCAGAAGATGGACATTTATTCTCTGTATAATTGGTCCATAAAGTCCTCAAAACACTTCTTAGGTAATCAGAATTACAGCATTGCTGGTTTTCTGTGGTTTTTTGATATTACAGCTGCAAACAGGGAAGAGGGCTGGGACTGTCTCTAGGGACAGGTGACAAAATCAGGTGAAGTATCCAGGTCACTACAAATAAAGGCTCTCTGACCTGTCCCCCACCCAAAAATCCATGTTTTTGAGGCATGTAGCCTTCCTGCCACTCACCAGATGTGGGTGGAGGTCCAGCTGGCTGAAGGAATCTGTAGTGAAAACATTTTCTTGCACCTGCTGCACTTCTTTTCTGAGTCAGTGGAAACAAAAACAAAACACACAGTAGGGTTAAAAATGACACAACAGCATTCTACATAATCAACAATGAAACTTCATCTACCAAGCAACTGCTCTGCCAAGCAAGGGCAAGAATTCAAGACACTGAATTTCAAGGCATTGCAAAGGTTTTTTTCCCCCCTCACATTTGTCTAAAATACCTGTGAATTTCTGGGATGTCTGGGTTGTTTTTAAACAGGCTGGACGTCTTAATGAAAGGTTTCTTCTTCTGGCTTTCATTTTGTTTGTCAGTCAACTGCTTCTTAGGAACGGGTTTTTGTGATGAGCTTCCGTCTTCCCTCCTGTCAGGCTCCGTGGCACCGTTCCTGAAGCTGTTTATAGATAATTTACATTTGCGTTTCACGGGTGGGTTTCCATGTGGTGACTGGAGCTTCCTTTTCACAGCACCAGATTGCTTTAAAGTGAACAAACAAACCAGAGTCAGCAGTGACTGGGAGGTAACACACAAACATCAGCCCACAGCAGAGGCTTATTTTTGGAATCCCCCACTCCATGCCTAAAGAAAACAAAGACGGTTTCTGCAGCTACACAACTCTCACTCCAACAGACCCACCACCGTGCCTGGGACTTCTGACACTGCTGAAACGCAAAGAGCAATCTGAAGCCGTATCTAGTGCTCATCCCGAAAGGATTTCATTCAACTTCTCCAATAACTGGGCAGAACATGTATTAAAAATGTCTCTCAAAAGCATTTTAAAGCCTCTGCAGACGAAGCAGAGGGCTGGGAGAGCATCACCCACAGCCCGTAAAAGGTAAGGCGATGAGTGAGGGCAGCGCCGTCTGCCCGCAGCCCGCCCGCTCCTGGGCCTGGGGGGAGCCGGATCTGCCCGACCCCCGCCCGGGGAGCCACCTGCGAGCCCCAGTGCCGAAACAGCCCCGGCTCGGGCGGAGGGGAAGTCAAAAGCTCCATTTAACAACTTGTCGGACGGTGCCTCCCCGCCCGGTCACAGTCCGGCAGGGTCCCGTGTCCTGCATCCCGTGTCCCGCAGGGTCCCGTGTCCCCTGTCCCCCAGACCCCACACTCCTCCCCTCCCTTTCCCTCCGCTCGTACCCTGCCGAGGCCGCGCATCCCCACGCCCGCCGCCATGTCCCGCCTGCTCCTCCGCAGGGCCCCGGGGCCGCCCCATGCCCAGCCCGGCCCGTGAGGGCAGCACGGCGGCGGGTGCGGAGCCTCCTCCCGAGACTGGAGCCCACCCGGCTGCCCCGCGCACCCCGCGGCGCTGCGGGGGTTCCGTGAGGGCTCTCCCCACCCCCGCAAGCCGCGCTCCCGGGCCCGCGGGACGCGCAGGCGGCGGCGGGGCAGCTCCGGCCGGGGCNCGCCGGGTTCCGGCTCACGGCGGTGCGGCGAGAGCCGGCGGTGCGGCTGCAGCACGGCGCCAGCGGGCTGGAGCCGCTGGCCTGGTCCGAGGACCACCGGGTGTCGGTGAGCACGGCCCGCAGCATCGCCGTGCTGGAGCAGCTGAGCGACGTGCACAGCGGCGGGCAGGACATGGTCATCCACCGCACCGCCGTGCCCGCGCCCGGTGCCGCCTGCACGCTCAAGGTGAGCGCCCGGCACGGCCTCGGCAATGTGTATAAATGTCTAAGGGGGAGGTGGCAAGGAGAGGGAGCCAGGGGAGGTTCAGGTTGGAGATCAGGAGGAATTTCCTGACAGGAAGGGTGATTAGACTTCGGAGTGGGCTGCTCAGGGAGGTGGTGGAGCCACCGTCCTTGCAGGTGTTCAAGGAATGGCTGGACGTGGCGCTCAGGGCTGTGGGCTGAGTGACACGGTGGGGATCCGTCACAGGCTGGACTCGATGATCTCGGAGGCTTTTCCAACTTTAATGATTCCGTGGTTTTTCACGATGGTGCCAAGAAATAAGACAAGAGAAACGGGCATAAACTGATGGACACGAAGCCGCACCTGAGTATGAGAAGAACTTTCCTGTGCAGAATCCAGAGAGGGTCTGGAGTCCCCCCACTGTGGTCCCTTCCAGCGTGACCCATCTCGGGATTCTGATCCCCCTCTTGGGGAGCTGCCCCTGCCCTGCCCAGAACTTGCTGCAAGGTCTCGTTTTAAAAGGGAGAGAAAAAGGAGAGAAAACCATACCTTAGCAATGTCCAGGGATTCTGAAATTATGCAGCTTTTCTGACAATCACTGGAGCTCCAGTACAGTTATTTCAGTACAGTTTTAAGTAGGAATCTTCCTTTGTTTTTGCTACCTAAGCTGAAGGATTTTTGCAGCAGGGATTTCTCTGGCCTTCAGAGGAACATCTGACTTTTTATGAAGATGGCAGATGTGGGTGAATATGTTATTAAATAATACTTTTATTTTTGTGACTCTGATTTTATTTTCCAAAACAATGCTGACAATATGGAGTGGAGTTGAAATATTGAGTGTTTACATCTTATGCCAGGTATCTTTAAGAGAACAGAAGTATGAAAACAGACTCTTTGATTCAGCAGACAAAAATTCAATAGCTGGGAGTCAAAACTGTGCAAATTTGGGGCATTAATGAAGCTGAAATCTTTAGGAGTGACATCAATTAACCAGTGTAGTGTTGGTTGTGATTAGGGATGCTCTGTTTCAAGAGGAAATTAATTCCAGGAAAGTCTTCCTAAGGAAAACCAGCTGTACAATTGTTTTAAGGGTTCTTTCTGTTCTCGTTTAGGTTGGCCCAAAGAAGGAGGTGGCTGAGTGTAAGGAGAAATTTGCCAGCTCCATGGATCCCACCGTCAGCCAGATGTTTATGCTGGACCGGGTGTTCAATCCCGAGGGGAAGTCCCTGACACCCATGCGGGGCTTCAAATATTCCAGCTGGTCCCCTCTGGGCTGTGATGCCAACGGGAGGTGCCTGCTGGCAGCCCTGACCATGGACAACCGCCTGACCATCCACGCCAACCTCAACCGGCTGCAGTGGGTGCAGCTGGTGGACCTGACCGAGCTCTACGGCGAGCGCCTGTTCGAGGCCAGTTACAAACTGTGTAAGGCTGACGCTCCCTGCGGGGAGCTGGGAGACTTCCCGGAGTTCCAGCGGCGGCACAGCATGCAGGCCCCGGTGCGCATGGAGTGGTCGGGCATCTGCACCACCCAGCAGGTCAAGCACAACAACGAGTGCCGGGATGTGGGCAGCGTGCTCCTGGCCGTGCTCTTCGAGAACGGGAACATCGCCGTGTGGCAGTTCCAGCTGCCCTTTCTGGGGAAGGAATCCATCACTTCCTGCAATACCATCGAGTCGGGAATAAGCTCCCCCAGCGTGTTGTCGTGGTGGGAGTACGAGCACAACAACCGGAAGATGAGCGGGCTGATCGTGGGGAGCGCCTACGGCCCGGTGAAGATCATCCCTGTCAACCTCAAGGCGGTCAAAGGCTACTTCACGCTGAGACAGCCCGTGGTCTTGTGGCAGGAGATGGACCAGCTGCCCGTGCAGAGCATCAAATGCATCCCTCTCTACCACCCCTACCAGAAATGCAGCTGCAGCCTGGTGGTGGCTGCGAGAGGCCCTTACGTGTTCTGGTGCCTCCTGCTGATATCCAAAGCGGGGCTGAACGTCCACAATTCCCACGTGACCGGGCTCCACTCCTTGCCCATCGTCTCCATGACTGCGGACAAGCAGAACGGCACGGTGTACACCTGCTCCAGCGATGGCAAGGTCAGGCAGCTCATCCCCATTTTCACAGATGTTGCTTTAAAGTTTGAGCACCAGCTGATAAAGCTCTCGGAGGTGTTTGGCTGTGTCAGGACTCACGGAATCGCCGTCAGCCCGTGCGGGGCGTACCTGGCGGTCATCACCACAGAGGGCATGGCCAACGGGCTGCACCCGGTCAACAAAAACTACCAAGTTCAGTTTGTCACCCTCAAGACCTTTGAGGAGGCAGCTGCACAGCTCTTGGAATCTTCTGTTCAGAACCTTTTCCGGCAAGTGGACCTGACCGATCTTGTACGCTGGAAAATCTTGAAGGATAAGCACATTCCTCAGTTCTTACAGGAAGCACTGGATAAAAAGATAGAGAGCTGTGGTTCCACTTACTTCTGGAGGTTTAAGTTGTTTCTCTTGAGGATTTTGTACCAGTCGATGCAGAAAGCCCCCTCAGAGGTCACGTGGAGACCTTCACACGAGGACGCCAAAATCTTGATATCAGATTCCCCTGGGATGGGCAGCACTGAAGATGATCAAGAGGAAGGAACTTCGAAACAAGCCAGCAAGCAGAGCCTGGGGGACACAGGCAAAGGTGTGGACATTGATGACACTGCAGAGGATTCTCTCCATCAGTCAAGTGACACTGGAGGCCGCGAGCCAATGGTAGAAAAGCTTCTTGAAATACAGGCACAGATTGAGGCCGTAGAAATGCACTTGACACGAGAACACATGAAACGAGTGTTGGGAGAAGTTTACCTGCACACGTGGATTACAGAGAACACCAGCATTCCCACCAGAGGAGTCTGTGACTTCTTAATGTCCGACGATGGCTACGATGACAGAACAGCACGAGTAAGTGGCACCTCTGCTGGGGGGATTCCGTGTCACTGTCACTTCCTTCTCCCCCCTCCTGAAAATACAGCTGGGCTGGGAAAGAGAGCTGTGGTCATGTCATCCTTGCCAGTCAGATTCTGTAGAGCATTCAGCTTAAATTGTCCTTCCTTGATATTGTGAAATAGGAGGGAATGTAAATACAGATGTTGAAATATGGATCAGCTACAATAAAGAATAATGATACCTGAGTTTTTGCAGAACAGGGGAGAGGACTGGGGTTATTGTGCTGCTGTCAGTGGGTTTAGAATGTGAACTCATTGAGGGATGTTTGTTTTCATTACTAAGTTTATTTAATCCATCATCTTTACACAGCTCAAGTTCAGATATATTTCCTCTGGTCAGTCACTGCTGTTCTAATGTTAAGAGCTGCAGAAGTCTCTCTTCTGAAATTCTTGTTCAGGTGGTCCATCAGGAGTTGTCTTTGCTCCCTGAGCCTTCAGTGGAGAGATCAGTTTCAGAGGGTCAGAAGGTGGTTGTGTTTTATGAGTTAAACCCAGGGATTCAGAACTTCATGCAGGACAATGAATTAACCAAGCTGACTGAATGCCTTTGTACAACGCACATGGCAGGACTTTCAGGCACACTGGCACTTACTGCACTACAGTTAATGAGCATAACTGAATGCTTGGCCATGATAGGAACACTTCCCAAACTTGCAATGTCCCTACCAATGTGAAAGCCAAGCCTAAGGGCAAGGACAGTATCCTGTTGCAATATGCAGAGGAAGCATTTGTAATGTGCAAAGGCAGCTGTGGTGGGAACACTCTGCATCAGCCTCCCAGCTCTTAAAACTGTATGGCAGGAATGGTTCAGGTGTCTCTGCACCTCTCTGTATGAGCAGAGAACAGTTCTTTTCATACCCAAGTCCTTTAATCACCTGAACTCTAAAAATCCACCTTTATATTGCATCCAGAAAGACAGAGGAAGAAAGTACATGTCCATCACTGGTGTAGTGTGGTGTTCTCCCTGCTGGCATCACAGCCAAGTGTGGCCATCAGTAACTCACTGGGAAAATGCTCTGGCACAACTGCTGGGTTGTTCTGGCATCCAATGAATTGAAGGTTTGAGAGGTTGCTTTGCTTATCTTAGAAGAATCTTGTTTCTTTTTTATAGTGATGAAAAGCGACTTCAAATTAGTATTTTATCTATTCAGTTTGCTGTCACACTTTAAAGGTCCCTGGGATGTGGTTTATACCTATTGAAATGTCACAGACAAATCTGATCACATAAATGTTCTGCTGCAAACGTGGTACTCCCAGGTGACTGCTGAAGACATCCAGGTAACTTCTGAACAGGGATTTTTTTTAGCACATCCACTGTGATAGGCATTGCTGTTATGGTCAGTGGTGTGTTATCAGTTCTTTCAGTACTTCTAAAATTTGCAAGGAATCACTGTTTTTAAGGTCTGTATCCCTTTAGTGTGGGACAGCAATCTTCAGAACAGAAGGCGAATAAATGAATACTTACTGATACATTGTATTTCTTACACTTTGGTTTGTTGGGATTCAGCTTATTCTGTGTCACTCTGAAATCACAGTAAGGTGTTCCCAGCCTGTGCTGTCTCACTGAGTGCCTCCTGTGTGTTCCAGGTGCTGATTGGGCACATCCTGAAGAAGATGAACAAACAAACCTTCCCTGAGCACTGCAGTTTGTGTAAGGAGATCCTGCCCTTCACTGACCGCAAACAGGCCGTCTGCTCCAACGGCCACATCTGGCTCAGGTACTGGGCTAAGTCATGCAGAGCTTGTTCCCTCCTCTGGATAATTCAGACATACTTCAGGAGCTCACTAACCACTTGTTAGCACTGGAGTGAAAAGGCATGAAGCATCTGATCCGTGCTGCAGATTTTTCTGTTCTCTTCCATAAGGGCCAGGGCACCGCAGGTTGGATTTGGTTCTCTTAGCAGGACAATGTTTTTATAATAAAATGCTTTTGAGAGTTTTTTTTGGGGGAATATGGGGTCAGGGAGAAAGCAGGCAAGGGAACATCGAGGACAAGTCATCATTTGGAATACCACTTGAAGGTGGGTTTGTTCAAGCTCCTTCAGCATTTGAAAATAAAAGCAGTTTAACAAACAATTGAAAACGGGCACATTGAGAAGTCAGACAAATTCTGGAACATTTAGAAAATAAAATCTTCCTGTACCAGTGTGGGAGGTACGTGGAGATTGTCCCGAGAACTGTGGCAAGTTTGTCACAGAGAAAAGCTGTGCCTAACAGCTTTTGTGTGCTAGTTTGGGTAAATAAGTCATGGCCTTAAGGACACCCTGGTTCTTCCCTGTGCAGTAGGACCTCAAGCTTTTCAACTCCTCTGCTGTATGCTAGATTTTTTTCACCAATGATATCTTAAGTTCTGACCTTTCATTTTTGTGTCCATATGCAGTTTAGTACACTTGGGAAGTTGCATTTACCTGAATTAATAAATTATTAATTTTCATATTTAATGTGGTTCATTACTACCTTTACTCTCAGAAAGCAAATTGTGAACAGAACCCAGCCTCGAGTCAGGGCACAGGAGCAGGTCATAAAACAATAAACCCCAAACCTTTTGATAAAACTGCTTGTCCTTTCACAGGTGCTTTCTAACCTACCAGTCCTGCCAGAGTTTGGTGTACAGGAGGTGTTTGCTTCACGACAGCATTGCACGGCACCCAACCCCAGAAGGTAAAATGTTCCTGGGGCCAAAAGGGGCAGGATTGGGGCTTTTAAACTTTCATCTGCAAAATGGCTTGAATTAGTTTCACTGACTTTACTCTTTTAGGCAGTTCCCCTGTGAAGCTCTGCATTTCACATTGTCCTGGTGTTGTCTGGGCATTAGTGATGTATTAATTACAAATTAATAACTGCAGAAATTGAGGTATAAATCCCACATTTTAATGAAATCTGGGTAAACACATAATCTGTGCTGGAATGCTCCAGCAGTTAGTTTGATATTCAAGTTGAATATGCCAGCATCCAGTTCTGCAAGAGGGATAAAGAAACAGGAACCAAGGACTGTGTTATGTGAGGGGTCTGATTTCAGTTTAGAAAGTGAGAACACTGCAGTTGTGCCACGGTAATCCTTTAAATTTTTTTCCTATATAGCTATGAGCATGTAAGGATAAAGTGTGGAGTGTTTCACCTTAATTTTGTCCCCTGCTGAGGTGGAATTTAAACTGGCATTACTTGAAATTTCAGGGCAGAAACGGAGTTGGATTTCACTGAACTCTCAGTTACTCCTGCATGTGAATATATACAAACTGTCCAGGATTCCTGTTGAGTTTGTGCATGTCAGGTGTCATTCCTCTGTTCACCTCTACCTCCAACTCTAAACAACTTGTTTTCTTATTTGCAGATCCTGAATGGATCAAGAGGTTATTGCAGGGACCTTGCACCTTCTGTGATTCTCCTGTGTTCTAGAGAAAAGCTGTGTCAAGACTCAAAGTATTTTCTCTACTGCATAAACTCCCTTCAGCCTGGGAGGATACAGAGACAGGAACACAGACTCTGCTGGAGGGGGAACACCTTGTCCACAGCCCTGTACATAGAACATCACAGGTTCTACAAACTCCTGAAATCCAGAGTCCATTCCATGCTCCAGAAACAGGAATACGCCTGGAAGAGCCAGTTTAAAGCTGTTTGGAAATGCACCCATGGAAGCCTCAGCAGCTGGACACTGACAAGGAACTGGAGGGTTGAGCACAGTGGGAATTGTCCTTTCTGCCTGACACCGGTGTCAATTCCCAAAAGCTGGGATGGGAACAGCAGAGCTGCCTCTTGAATGGTCTTGGTGGGTAGAGAAGGCTCCAGCTTGCAGTGCTCTCCTTTGCTTTTTAACCACCCTGGCATTTGCTGGAGAACATGGAACTCTGCTGATAATCCATGGTTCCAGTGTCTTGCCTAGAGAGGCAGATGCCAGTTACACCCATGTGAAAGAATTTGGCCATTACATGAATTTCACTGAAAGTCTAGAGGAGTAACTGCCTCAGAAATGTAACAGTGGTTCAGTCAGAAGGGTGATACTGGCTGCCTGGGTCTAATAGGGATCAGTAAGGGTAATTTTAAATATAATAATTATTAAACTAATAGCAATTAGCTTAAACACTAATATATATACATATATATATATATAAAATTTTCAATGCTCTTAAGTCTCTTGCCCCACTTTCTTTTTCTGAACTAAGTTCTAACTCCTTCCCAGCCCTTGCCACTGTATTTGCCTTTGGTTTCACTTTACCCTCTACCAAGAGGAATCCTCTTCCAGAGAAACTCAGTTACCAAAAGCATTACCAATTAACAGTACTGTCAATAAAATTGGGAGTCTCCTTCATACAGCAGTTGAGTTTTACACAAATCTGACATACAAATAATCACTCTTAGCTGACAGTTATTCTTTTCATAATAGCTCAGTAAAAACCCAAAATGAACAGAACACCCCAAACCCAACCCCACCATGGCTGACGTGCTCTAGGTAGGGCCAAGGAGGCTGGTGAAGCTCTTTGCGTGTCCCAGAATGGTTTGGGTTGGAAGGGACCATAAAGCTCATCTCCTTCCCCTATCCCAGGCTGCTCCAAGCCCTGTTGGACACCTGGCCTTGGACACTTCCAGGGATGGGGCAGCCACAGTTTCTCTGGGCACCTTGGGCCAGGGCTTCCCCACCCTCACAAAGAAGGGTTTTTTTTCTAATACCCCATCTAAGCCTTTTGAAGCCATTCCCCCTTGTCCTGTCACTCCAGGCTCTTGTAGGAAAGTCCCTTTCCTTCTCAAGTGGCTGAGCCCAGAAATTTATTTTGCTTTCTAATTGTCCTATCAGAAAAAAAATCATTTTTTTTGCCATGTGTTCCTACAGAGAGCAGAATCCTTTTCAACCTCCTATGCAGTGTTAGAGGAATAACACCTCCCAAATGTGTGTGGTTACTTGGTACAGTTTGTCTTGTTAACTTCAATCCATGCTGTCAAATAATCCTGAGTTTGTGTATTTCCATTCTGCAGAGTACCAATGGCAGAGGTGTCGCCCTGTCTGTGATTCCTGACACTTTCACTGTGTGGGAAGTGCTCTACAGCCCTTGAGAAATCATGGAATTGTGCTGACAGTATCAGTCTCCCACCAGTGCATGTGTGATTGGTGCTTGTTTCCTCGATTCAATGACTATGCATATTTTGTTAATGTTCCTTCACCTTTAATAGGAGCAAATTGTTTTCAGCAAACATTAAAGAAGTCAGCTGTCCTTCTGCTCAGTGTCTCATGCATTAAGCATGATCATGCATTGACTGAGAAGAACGTTACTGTAGTAGCTTAGAAACAGCAGAAGCACATTCATCTGTAAAATAATTAGCCTTGTTTGTAAATATCCTTGGAAGTGATACCATAATTGTATTAAAGAAACATTTAGTTTTTTATTGCTGTGCATTGAAAATTGAAATTACCTCAGCGTGTCTGCAGAGAAGGGAAATGTAGCTGGTGTTGGTATCCAGTAAAACAAGGAGTAACCTCAATACCCAACGTGTGGAGTTTGAGGCCAGCTCTGGTACCTGGGACAAAACTTCCCAGTGCTGATGGGGCTTGGGGGAACAGAACATCCATTTCCATATGAGCTGAGTAGAGGTTTAGTCGTGGTTGTTGAGAAGGCATTTTAAATGGAAGCTGCAAGTCCTTGCCCTGGCAGCTGTGACCAGCTCATCAGTAAATGTTCCAGCTTGGAAATTCTCCTGCCTGTGGAGAAGGGGAGGGAACTTTGTCCCAGTGCTTTCAGAAAAAGTCAAAGAACATTTCTTTGCCCATGGTTTAGACACTGTAAGAATATCCTGATCTGCTGAAATGTTTAAGTCTGGCTGACCCAAGGGTTCACGCGATAACGGATTAGATTGGTTCTTGCTGATCGTTTCTGGCAGTTCTCTTGAATTTCCCTGGACTGAGTTTTAATGCTTTGCCATGGAGAAGCTCTAGCACACCTCACATTTACATTGCAGCGTAAAAGTTTATTTTCCCTGTCTTTCAAGGCAGTAGATACTCAGTATGCCATTGCCAGTTTATTGAACCTGGTTTCAGACTTCCAGGAAAATGGAATTTTAAAGCCAACAATGTTGTCTTTGTCTGCCAGTGGAGATCCTTTAGCAAAAAGCTTTCACTCTTCACCCTGACCTGTTCACAACAGGTACAGAAGAATTGGGATTTCATTTTTGGGTAAACCAGAGCTTGTCCCTAAGTGCATTTTTAACCAGAATAGCAGAGCCCACCTCACTCAGTAACATTTAACCCCTGCTGCTGACCTGAGTGGGTTTGGCTGCCCAGCGAGCGCTCAGGCTGCTCCAGGAATCTTTTTATGCCTCAGACTTGTGAGGGCAGTTCTGGGCACACAGGGGTTGGTCCTGCTCCTGCAGGGCTGCAGCAGCACCTCGGGGCATCGTCCCACACACTGTCCTGATCAAACCTTGCTGTCACCTCATGGGGAAGGGGAGCAAGGAACGAGCACCTGCTGCCAGACCCCTGTGGTATTTTGCCATTATCAGAGTTGCCTCCTCAAGCTAACACATCTATGGAGGCCCAGTCTGTTTTGAGACACCAACTGAAGTGTTCAAAGAACAAATCCCAGAGAATTGAAGTTTATCTCGATAAGTTTTTGCCCAAGTTTTGCAGGATACTTCGACCAAGTGAATAGTTGGAAGATGTCAACTGCTTCACCATTTGGTGGTGAACACTCTGGCTGTTCAAGGACCCTCATCTC
This sequence comes from Nicator chloris, assembly GCA_013400495.1. Lineage (NCBI taxonomy): Eukaryota > Metazoa > Chordata > Aves > Passeriformes > Pycnonotidae > Nicator > Nicator chloris. The sequence continues at coordinate 268,851 of WAAE01003014.1, forward strand.
CAGAGGAAGAGCAACATTCCAGCAGAGACTGAGGGTCCCTGATGCTCTTTTTTTTTTTTTTTTTTTTTTTTGCAGCGTTGTGATATTTGCTCTTGCAGCTGAGAATTAACAGGCAGAGATCCAGTTTGTCCAGAGCTAAGGTGTCATTTTCCTTGAAGAACTTCTGACAGCATTTAAGATTTGCTGCTCACGCTGGTATCACACTGGGAGTTAATCCCTTCTTCACTGGGATGAAGAAATCATCCCCCTTGGCTAATCCAAGTTGGGTGGATAGGTGGAACAGCTCTGGACTGTACAGTGCCTTAGTGCCTTGCTGCTAGATGCCATTCTTGGAACTAAGGAGGAAGTTTGGGGTCACAAGGACTCAGTCTTGTGTCTCCAAATTACACCCCCTGCTCTGGAGTGGTGATGAGGGACCTCATTGCTGCCTTTTACCTCAATTCACTTATGGCTCTGGGACTTCATCATTCAGTCACCCTTTCCTTTGGTGTTCCCTCATCCTCTTAATCCTGTTGTGTATTTCTAGAGAGGAAATACTTTGGTTGTCAATGCATACATAAGACAATAAATATTCTTTGTGAGAGAGGAGGGGGACGAGCCATTCCTGCTCCTCAGAGCCTTCACCACGGAGCAGGTTGGGGTTAATACCATTCCCTGAGCAGCATCCAAGCCTTACAGGGAAAGGTGAGAGCAGGGAAATCCTTGGAGAGCTACAGAGGGTCCCTGCAGAGGTGGTGCTGGAGGAGGGATCTCCTGCCCGGGGTGTTCAAGTGCCCTTCCACCACTGAAGGACCCGGTGTCTGCAGCTGGTGGACACAAAAGTTTGTGGAACAGTTGGACAAACTGACCTTGTTGCTAAACTACATAATTAACAGCATAACTTAGGGTACAGCACAAGCTCCAGGCAGCCCTGTCCACAAAGTGTCTCTGGGAAGCAGAGTGATGGAAGATGTCCATTCCAGACCTGGGCAAAGCTGTACAATCAGTAACAGCTGATCCCTGCTGTGTTCCTACCATCTCCTCTTTACCTTGTTTTTCTCATTGCTCAACATTTGTTTTGCCAGAATAAGATGCTAATAAAATCACGCCTAGTTACCAAATTGGTTTTCAAGTGTTGCATTCCAATTATAAAAGCCTAATTCCTCCTTCCACCCACTGAACCTTTTTGGTATTAACAGGCTTTACTATGCAAAGTCATGCAGGGGCTGTTTCGTTTACAGTAATTAAATGAATGTCAATTGTTTTAGTTGTTTCTGAGGGAGAGTTCTACATGAGTATTAGCATGTTCTGCTAACCCTGACGTTCTGCACTTCAGGCCTGCTGCAAACCCTTGGGGGTTGACCACTGACCTGAGACTCCTACCCAGACATGCCAAGTGCATCTCAATGAGACTGAGCTCTTTTTCTCAGTTTCTATGGAACCAGCGGAGCGGAACTAATATAGCAGCCGCATATAGATGAAAGAATGAAGAGGAAAAAGGGCTTTACAGCTAAATTAATTAAGCAGATGTACCTGTCTAATTAAAGATGCACTGTCCCTTTTGTACCCTAGCTGCAGTACAAACAGTATTTAAATACACTCTCTACCCATTTCATCTATCAAAATATTTAGTAGGAACGCTCAGATGAAGGTGATATTAGCAAGATGAGCTCCCCATGTATTATTAATAGAAGGGCTCCCAATTATGCACAAATGCTGCAGCACATCTTCATAGCAATGGCAGAAAACCCAGCTGCCCAAGCAGTCACCAACCAGCACATTTGTAACAGGTAGGGCTGTTAGAGAGGTCCCTGCCCAGCTGAACACAAGGGTTTGTGGCTGGGCCCTGTTCCTGGGAGCAGCCTCTGCCTCAGCCTGGAATTTCTCAGCTCCAGAGGCACCAAGGACTCAGACTGCGTGGATTTGGCTTTCTTAGAGATCAAAGGTGTTTATTTGGAGACTTTTAGAGCTGCCCTCAAGGCTAGAAAGTCCAATTCCCATCCATCCCACCCCTCCCCTCCCAAAAGTATAGAAAAGTCTGACTTTAAATTCTCACAAAATAACACAATATCCCCACTGCCACCTGGATGACCAGGGTCTTTCCACCTGAAGTTACTCTACAGGAGCAAGAAGGAAATTTAGCCTGTGCATTTTTCATTTCTCCATATAGATTTAGACACACACAGCCAAAGACAACAACAAGGACCCAAATCGATTGACAACAACAGGACCAGAGGAGTCACCTGAACCCAAAAGCCTGTTCTCTCTGCCTGCACCTTCCCTGAGGCTTCCAGGAGGAACCTGAAGCTCCTCCCCATGCCCTGGCAGAGGGAATTCACACTCACACACAGGGGAGAAATAGAGGGAGACATAACAGAGGCATCCAACCCAGTTCTCTGACCACAGCACAAATCTCTCCCCTTTCTTACAGGCATTAAGGATGTGCAGTTCCACAGCCAGCAGGCTTTCTTCAGAGATTTTCCAGGTGAAAAGTATTCATTGCTGCCCTATCCAGCCAGAGAAGGAAAAAACCCAGGACACCAACTTGCCCAGGCACAGCTCAGCCAGAGCAGCCACAGGCTGGGAGGTGTTACCCCAGGAAAACAGAATTCAGTGACCCACCTGCTCCTGCAGCTCGTTATGTCCTTGATTGGGTTCTGAAAGTGATGACCCTGCAGCCAGTTTGCCATGGCCCTGGATGTCCTGCCCAGCTGTTGTGAGTCTTTCTGCCCAGCAGAATGGGCATGGCCAGTGCACCTGCAGAGGGGTTTGTCAGCACCTTTTAAACAATCTGAGTTAACAGGGGAGTGAAAACCTGTGCTCCTGACCTCAAACACTGTGGAGAAAGTTCTCTGCAGAGCTGGATGTTTTTGTTTTTCTCTTTGCTTTAGGGTTTGCCTGCAGGGACAGAGGGAGGCAGGGAGTGCCTGGGTGGTTTTGGTGGAGAATTAAGACACAAACACATCTAACAGCTTTAATACTCCAAACTGGCTTCACAAGTCTTACATACTGAAGACAAAACTAGCATTCAGAAACAGAAAAAAATACTTGAATTAAACACAAGACTTCCCCAGCCACAGTGTTTCACATGTTGCATCATGAAACAAAAGCAAAAAAATTTCCCCTAAAGCCCAATTTCTTACCCTCTTTACTTCACTCAGCCTTGCTGAGCTTCAGATTTAGCAGAGCTTGGCTGACCTCCCCTTCCCTGGTGATACCCTGCCACTTCAGCAACCAGGCTGCAAATATTAGGGGGACAAATTTAAAATCCACAAATTATCCCTTTTCATTATTAACTTCTAATGCTTTTACATGGAAGGGGCTTAATGATACAACTTTCTATGAACTCAAAGATAACGTAAGGGTCTTGGTCAGCATTGACATAAAAGGCATCTTGGTAGAAATCCTCCAGGGCCTTGACATTGCTGTAATAGATGTCCAGGCGCTTCACAATATTTTCTTCCTCATCTTTGGGGTTCTGCCTGAGCCTGGCCTGGATCTCTGGGGTGGGAGCAGGTCTGAAGGTAGTGTGGTACCTGGGGAGGAGAAGAAATGCCACGGTTTCAGCTCAGCTTAAGGACACAGCAGCCACTTCTGCAGATACTCCATGCTTTTACCTCTCACAGTCCCTTGGCCTCTTTGCTGCTCCAGGCTGGGGTTTTAAAACACAGGTTGGAAAATTCAGAGCAGGTAATCTGTCCTTGCTGCCCTCAAGAATCCTGGATCCTCAAAGGCCAAGGGTTTCTCTGGAGGTGACACTGGTAGTGTTGATCTGCTCCACACAAGGAGAAATTTCTATTACATTACCCAGTGCTCCAGGTTCAGAAACATTTCCAGATCTTTTACTTGTAATCTTTGATTCTTGTCTTTAAAAAAAAGCATCTAAAAAAGCCTAACCTTAAACATAAACACAGCCCTATGTCCAACATTCCTGGGGCCTGTCACTTAAACTGTGTTTAAGGCTCTCAGACATTTAATTGCTAACATCTTTATGTAGTAGCAGAAGGTAAAAAGAGGTTAATTCACCTGAGGTAGGTTTTGGTTATTTTTAATTTTCCAAATGTCAGAATTTGGCTTTCCTCAATTCACAGTTGTGGCTTCCCTCAGTTACTTCAGCAGGAAAGAGGATTTTCATCCTGAGTCCTGTAGCAGTGCCACAGCCCAGCTCAGACACCAAAGGAATTCTGATGATGTTCCTGCATTGCCAAAGGCTCCCAACAACCTCTAAAAGTTCCTTTGCAATCAAATTCCCTGTTAGAATTGGTGATCCTGACTGTGAGTAAACGCCTTCTCTGCCCTAACACAAAACCAGCTTACCCCTCTTCCTGTACAGCCAAATTTTCTGAAACTTTGGGGATAAATGCAAACCCAAGGAGAGAGCAGAGTCTGTGTCTCTGCAGAGCTGCATCCAACGATGTGGACACGGAGTTCATTCCACATGGGAATGGTTTAGGGCACAGCTGAAGGCCAGCCCTGCCCTGCAGCCAGAGGGGCAGGCTTCACACAGTGCCAAGGATTACACACAGCACCTAAAACAATTCAATTCACGGAGCATTTGTGAGGAATAAACCCCAGAGTGTGGGAGAGGGAAGCGTGTGAACTGGAGCAGATCCTGAGCAGCCTAATCCTAATGATGAGAAATGCAAAGATGTGGGAATGATTTGCTTCAGCCTGTTCCTTTCTGCTGAACAACCACATTGCTCATTACTAAAGCAAAGAGAGCAGTTACAGCAAATCACTGCTGCTGTCACAAGTTAATGCTGCACCTGAGTGAGATGTCTGAATAATCATCCATCACTTTGGGACAAATCCACTCTTTATGGCCTTAATCTTTGAGGGTTCAGGATTTGTCTTTGATGCAACAGGATGCACCCAGCCTTTAGAAAAGCAAAATAAGGGTTTAAAATTTATGTGTGGGGAATCATGCAACCAGACCACAAGTGAAGTTGTGAACACATGCCAACTCCAGCAGGTAGCTGGGAAGATAAATTTCTTTGTGACTTGTTCCCAGGAAATCAAGGGTGGAGCAGGCAGGAAAGCTGAAGGTCACTGAGACAAGGGGATGTGACACCAGTGAGATCACCAACCTTACAGTGACTCAGTGACTCAAACAAGTTTGCTCTGCTGAGCAGGAAATACATTAATACCTCCCAGCAGACAGGACCATCACAGGAGTCTGGGGAAGTAAAATGCAGCAAGTTTTCCATTTTCCCCAGCTGGGAAGCCTTCAAAATTCCCACGGGAATGTCTGAAAAGCATCTGCATTTAGGCTGGGTTTCAGACATCTTCCCTCAGCATTATTTTACCCATCAATTTAGTTCCCATTAAAAAGTTACACCTGAGCTATTTGCTGCTGCAGATTTCAGGCACCAGGACTGAAAAGCCCCGTTCTGAGGAGCTGCTGCAGCAGCAGGAAGGTGGGCTGGTGCTTCAGGAGCTATGAAAGTTTTAACTCTTCTTTTAAGGAATCCCTAAGCAGGAGCACAGCATTCCTGAGCTCCTCAGATTTCTAAAAAGCCCATTTGGTGCTTTCATCTCCCTGGCAGTCAGGAGATGTTACCCAGGAGCAGGAGTGCTCACCTCTCCCCAGTGACGGGGTCAGTCCTCCGCTGGGACAGGCGCTCCAGGATGGACTCGTAGGGGAGATTAAAGAAGAACACCCTGTGGACAACACAACAATTAAGTGCATTAACATCCTCAGAACATCACTCGTGACCTTCAGAGCGGGAGTTAATCCTCACCAAACGAAGAGCAGTGGTGGCAGTGACATTGCCCCCAAACCTGCAGTGCCACAAACGTGAGCACAGGATTTCTGCACAGCTTCTCCTCGTGTTTTGTTTGGGCTGCAGGCTCAGGCAGGCAGGAGCTCTGTGGCACAGGCGCTGTGTGTGCTGTGTGCTCTGACAGCTCAGAGTGGGGGAATTGCAGCTGGAGCCTCTCTCAGTGTGTCCCAGCCCTCTCACCACCCAGCACCTCCCTCTGAACTTCTCTGGATCCACTCCCCAACCCAACCAGCAAACAGATTCACAATGGCATGCCCCCAAAGGTAAATAAAAACCTCTGCTCTTTCTGTCAAGGACAGAGAAAGAGCTTGTCTGCCACAATTATGCATTTCTGCAGTGCCCATGAGAGGGATTTTGCTCTTGCTGTTCCAGTCCACTTCCACTCCTTGTGCCCTTGTCTCCCCCCAGAGTGAATCCTCTGCTCTCCCACTCCCGCCCTGCATCCTTCAAAGCAGGATGAGTGGTAAGACAGAACACAAGCCCTGTGATGCTGCTGACAATTCCCTGTCCCTTCCATCAGCACAGCCAGGGCACGGGGAGCAGCTCAGCACGGCTGGGCCTTGTGGTGACACTGCTGAAAGGAAACAGGAACGCTGAATGCTTCATCTGCAGAGCAGGGTCTGCAATTCCCGTTGAGCCTGAGCAGGGGAGAGTTGCTCAGCACCTGAGAGAGGCAGTCCCACAGTGCCACTGGAGTGGGTGCCACACCAGGAGCAGCTTTTCCCTGGGGATGGAGCAGGACTTGCCCATTCACAGAGAGGACACAAACGCCCTTACGTGGATGAAGGACGCAGAACCAGAAAACAACGTGCCCCACAGGCACCCAGGCACAGCCCACTGCTGCATGTAAACTGTTGTGCCCATCTCACATAGATTCCCTGTCTTGTTGGTTCATTACAGTGGTTAATTTTACATTTGTGCTCAAAAGCTCCTCAGCCAAAAACTCTTGACAAACTGCTGAGCGTGAGCAGACATGAATCCCCTGTCCCCCAGGCTGGAGACTGCAGCAGATCTGCACAAAGATCCCATTTAACAATTAGCTCAGAACAAAATAAAAAATAAGGCTCCCTTTGAACCTATGAAAATCGTTTTTCCCAGTGAAGAGCAACCTGAAGGCTGTAAATACACCTTTCTTTACAACACACCTTCTCCTGCTGCTGCCTTCAAGGCCAGGCTTCCTGTTTTCATTTTTGTCTGCTTCTCACAGGAGATACTGCGTGGTTTAGACATTCACCAAAGGAACATTTTACACTGACTGGGTGGGATCAGACCAGATGAAAGGCTGAGCTTTACCTTGGCATGCACATAGCAGATTACTAGAATCCTTTGTAGGATTTAAAGTTATGAAAATCATCTCTCTTTTCAAATGTTTACAGATAATGACTTCTATTCACACTGTGGTAACAAAATAACAGCCAGGAATAAAACATTCAAGATCTTGGAGATTCCAAAGACAGGAAAAGAACAACAGTTTCAACACTCTTTTATCCCTTACACTCCTAACATTTTGTTTTTCTTTGTTTCTGTTGCCCAACAATGGCACAAAAACGTGATTGTCAGAACAGGTAACATCTGATGATATGTCTCAAGATGAATATTCTAGTAGAGAGGAACAACATTTATACAGTCATGATAATTGATACGGCTTCCTACGATATCCTGAGATAAACAAACCCACAGAAGGATTATAACCTGGCATATCAAGAAAGCTTGTCGTAATTCATAGTTAGGAACACAAAAAGTATTATGGTATTTGAAACAGAAGAGCCTAAAAAACTCCACTTAAAAAGCTGCCAACAAAATGAACTCTGAAAGCCTTGTCTGAGACTCCCTTCTTTTCCAAACAAGACGCTGCTTATTATCCAGGCTGGTGTCACCATGAAAGAGGAGTGGAGGGGGAAGATGTGGGAGGGTGCAGACATCCCTGCTAATATGGATTTCTCTTCCCCCATGTGCAGAACACACAGAATTCACTGCACAGCAGCACAAACTCCCAGTCCAAGGGTCCTTCCATGGAAGGTGGGATGCCTCACCCTGCCACTCCACACATCTCCCACAGATAAGAGAAAACAACACTCCCCAGGGCTGTCAGTTTAAAATCGTTCAGAAGCAGCAAAAAAAAAAAAAAGATGAAGGGGAAAAGCACTGACAGAACTACAGTCTAGACTTAAAATACTTCCAATTAGCAAGCTTTATTACCATTTGGAAGGAGACACACACCCCACACAGCCTGTTACGCAGCCCCAGGAGGTTTACTCACATGAGTAAAGCCTCTTTCCACGGCTGCAGGCTGGGAAGTGTCAGCCCTGGCTCTCTGATCCAGCCCCTGCAGCTCCTCAAGGTGCTTCTGAGCAACATTTGGCCTCTGGCCCTTGCTCAGGCTGCTGTGACTGATCACATAACAAAGCTGACCCTCCAACTGCCCAGGCAGCACATTCAGTGGATTTCTCTTGGAAATCCTCCTAACACAGAGGCTGCACCCATGACCTTGATCCAGCAGTAACTGGAACAACTCCCTGCAAGTGCTGGATTCCTCTGCAAGCAGAGCTTGGCCCCTTGCACACAGCGAGCGTGCTTTTCTCACATGAATGCATCCTCTGTAAAGCTCACTTTAGCAACCAGCCAGGCTTTGTAGGTTGTAATGTGTCACAACTCCTATCAAGGGGGAATATGAAACAGATGTCATCAGAACTGGTAGACAGGGAGGCGAGGAAACACAGCCTCTTATCAAAGGACACGACATCACCCTGCTGGATTGGCACCCAGCACAGCCCCTCTGCCACTGCTCCCAGTTCAGCTGCAGAGGGGAGGGGTGTCACTCAGCAAGCAAGGGGAGGGCTGGGCACAGGGGCACCAGGAATCCTCACTCCTGTGCCACGGGGTCACAATCCACCTGTAGGCAACCAAAAATCTCTGGGATCCAGCTGGAGACTGTGGGGAAAACTCGGTGCAGCCTCTGAGGTCTCCGAGGACAAACGTCCCCCTGACTCCCACTGAGTGATTCCTAAGCACAGCTCTGTCCTCTCTCCTTTGTTCCATCTCCCAGGAGAGGGATATGTGGGAAAAGGTCCAGTCCTGTCAGCTTTTATAGGTGATAAAAGTGAACACAAATGTTAAAAGGCACAAAAAATCCGTGTGTCAGGATCCTGCCTCTTCCTCACTGTACTTGACATCACTTATCTAATCTAGTGCAGCTTCCAGATACATTAGAGAGATTAAATTCCAACAAATTCATAATGATGATGACACCTTCACTGTGTACCCAGTCAAATGAGAACTTGCTGCCTTTGGATGGCGTTGAAATGTATTCCAGCCCTAACAGCTGGAATATAATTCTGTTTTCCTACCAGCCATCTGGCATTCCAGAAGAGTATCCCAGCCACTTCTGCCTTCTGACTATTCAGACAGGGGCATCTCAGAGCCTGGAGGTCACCAGGGTGCCCTGATGCTTCCCCTGGCAAATGGAGGGAGCAGAGGGAAGAGCAGGGGTGGCAGGGGGGTTATTTCACCCTGGATCCTGAGCCAGCATTTTTGGAAAAATGTGTCCCAACCATGCCATAAGTGAAGGATTTGTGACCTACACAACAGCATTCCACTAATCCTGAGCTGCATTTGTTCCAGATGGCAACCAACCCACTTAATCCAAGTTATTAACAACTGGCAGTGCTCAGGGCTGTCCTCATAAGAATTTATTTGGTGGTGCTTTCCCTGTTTCCTGGATAGAACCACACTGACTTCAAACACCTGTAAGGGAAGAATTTTGAGTGTTGCTGTAAGAGAAGCAGGTGCTGTGTGCCTGAATCCTGGAATCCCGTGCCAGGGAATCAGGAATGCTCCTGCTAAGGCCAGGATGGCTCCCCTGCCCTGCCAGCTGCCTTCACATCTCCAGAGAGCTGAAGCTCTGCCTGTGAGCCAGGTCCTGTCATTTAAGCACAGCTGCTTCATGAGGCTGACCTAGATGGATCCAGATGTTGGCTATTCTGGACCTGAGCTGTTTACTGAGGTCAGATTCTCATCCTTGGCATTTCTCATTACTTGGAGATGCTCTGGATTGACCCTGGTGGAGTGGAGCCCAAAGCCAAGCCCTTTTTATAGAACTATTGTCTGTGAAATCAAATTCATGCCTTGTTCTCATTTAAGGATGTAAAGACAACACAACAGGATACCTGAGACAGGATCCTGATCCCTACCTTGCTTCTAAAAACAGAGAGTATGACTTGCTTGTGGCTACACCAGGGCCAGGTCAAGCTTTGCAACAAAGTTAGGATGCTGGAATCAAGACAAAAATACACCACCAGGCAATACTGGGCCGCTTTTAATGCAGCTTTTAAACTTTGGAGTTGAAACTGCAACTTTAAAAATAGTAAGCTATTCATCTTTCCCTTATTTTCTTGACTCCTATATATCTTCTCCATGGCAGGCAGGTACCAGCTGCCATATTCCCATTCTTCACGCTCTGCACTCTGCAAAAAAAAAAAGAGGCCCCTGCTGGCCAATTCTTGTTTAAAATTGTGCATAATTGATAGTGGCAAATCTACCCCAGCTGTGTCTAAAACCTCTCCAGGGGCAAGAAAAACACTCTCTGTGACTGTCATTAACTACTAAATTAGCAAGTGCTCCTGGCAGTTTACAACGTGCCACATCAGTCTGCTTTAAAAAAAAAATAAATAAAAGTGAAGATCAGATGCCTGTGTGATGTCAAAGTTACAGCAAACTTTGCTGGCAGAACTTTGACAGACCCTCAGCTAAATCAGAGCAAAAAGAACAGGAAGGAGAGAGGGAAAGAAAGAGAGAGGAAGAGACACAAAGTTACCTCCTTTTCCAGACAGACAAATAGAAAACGTCAGATTCAAGGCTAACAATAATTGTGCCTTTCATGAGGCACAGAACATCTTACTCCATGTGGAGATACCCAGAGTGTTCCTGGTGCTATGGCACAATTCCCCATGGAAAACAACTCTCCTGGAGGACTCTGTTCTGGCAATGCAATGGTGACAAGTTTTTGATTGAAATATGAAGCTGAGGAAGAGCTGAGGTTGAAGTGTAAGGATCAGGAGGTCCTAAAAGGCCACCACGGGTGCAATCCTGGTGTGATCCCTGGCACAAACACGAGCTCCTCCCTTTGGTTCACAAAGCAGCCAAAGCAGGTGGGGAAGGAAATCACAGAGTTCTCATAAATGTGTGGAAAAGCCTTGGGGCATCATGGACTGAACTGGCAGAGGGACAAAACCATCTTTAAAAACTGTCCTGAATTTGGGTGAGCTCAAAGACTCTCATTGTTAAAACTGGCCATATTATCAGCTTTTAAAAGTTTCAAAAAGTGCATAAAAGTGTACAAACTTCTGGATTTTACAAGCAGAAAGGAGCAGAACGGCAGCTTTGGTCAGGGTACAGAAATCACCAGCATTGCAGAAAGGTCTTTTCCTTGGGTGGCACCACTGAGGGATCACAACAATATGACAAATCAAGTTAGTGGTCCAACTTGATGGGTATGAGGAGGCTCAGGTTTGAATCCAAGTACCTAATTCCAGATAAAACCCTAACCATTTTGTCTTTGTTGACTTTCCAGCCAGAGACACAGACTTGGATCAATCAATTCCCCTAAAGAACATCCCCTTCCCTGTGGCATAGACACCTTGACCCTGAAACCTTGGCTGAGCCTCTTCTCAAGCACCACGGCCCAGACACGGGATGCCAAGCACGTTGTATTTCCACAATTACATTCTGCATCCCCAATCCCCCTCTTAAAAATTAAAACTGGTTACACAGATCCCATCTACCTCCTCCCAAAGCTCCTTCAGGGCTCAGTGCAGCTCTCACCAGGTGTTCTGCCCATGGGTAACCAGACTACAGAGGCTCTGCTGAGGCTGCACCCCTGACTCAACATGAATCACAGTTTATTCCCTACCCTAAATACTCCTCCTGCATGTCTCTGCAATGGATAAAATGATCCTTATCTCTTATTTATGGAAGGAGCTGTTGGGAGGTTTTATTCACTGATTTCTTTCAAACTCTGGGATATCTTCTGATGAAAGATACTTGGTTCTATTTTGGGAAGTAATTTCACCCTCTAGGTTTCAACCATGAGGGAAAATACACTGCAGAAACACTAAAACACAGGTTAATCAGCACAAGTGTTTTGCTCATTGAGCTCTTCCAATGATTCATGCCATGACAAGCTATTTCCAGACCCTGGATCTTTTCAAATGGATGCATTTCTGTCAAATAACTACAAAAGGCAGCTGAGTGGGGCACAATTCCCAGGACGTGGCTGCTGGCCAGGGGAGTGAGATGGACAACATCCTTTCCTGGCTGCAGATGTTCCTTCCCCTCAGCAGCAGTGCAGAGTTGTGACTCTGTTAGATGTTTGCCACCCCCCAGCTGGGTGAGCAGGGTCCCTCTGTGTCCCACCCCACCAGCCTGGTGGCTCAGTGGCGTCCCAGTGGGTGCCACCCCAGCTCACACGGGGTGGGGAACAGGCACTGCTGCCTGTCTGACAGAACAATGGGCTGGCTCTGGAGCTGGGAGAAGGCAAAGCAGCTCCGTGGATTCAGAGCAGCAAGGAACCCCAGGCCTTTGGGCAGGCAGAGCCCTTCCACGGTGTGCAGGACTCGGGGCTGTGCAAACAGGACAGAGCACAGGGAAAGGCACACAGAGAGAGCAAATGTGTTCCTAGGAGTGGCTTGGATGCCTTTTTAAAGCTTCTTTTGAGGAGGCAGCATTAACTCTTTCTGTGTGCAATAAGTGGCTTGGATGCATTAATACCTGCCTTCAGAACTGCTTTACATTTCTCCCCTCATTTCTATTCTTTGCCTCCTCCCTCCTCTCAGCTGTTATTCCAGCATCTTTGCATTCCCCCTGGAGTTCATTCCAGCGGTGCTTTATGAATCACAGAATAAGATGGCAGCCAGCAGTGCTTTAGAGAAGTGTGGCTGCCACGATTTCTGCCCTGCACAAGGTTAATCAAACCCCTCCTCAGATAATCCACAGCCTCTGCAGCCCCAGAGGCCCGAGGTCAGGAGCCTGAAGCCTCTCCCCCAAACGCAGGCGTGTTTCCTCAGATCCCTGCAACCCTGCCCTGCAATAATTAGATTCTGCAAAGCAAATCTGGGACGGAGCAACAACTCCAGGGTTAAGCACCACCAAACTCATCTCAGGACTGATGCCTTTGCTACCTGTCTGCAGCTTGGCACCAGCACCTCCTGCTCCGAGCAAGGGTAAAACCTGTACTTTTCTTCCTTATTAAATCAACCGAATCAAATTTAGAGTAAATGATGTTTAACTCCCACCCCCAACATTTCAACACTAACTTTTGTCGTTAGTAAGTTATTTGGTATGTAAAAATAAATAAAAGGACCGACACCGGAAAAGTGTGTGATTTGGGGGCAAGGGGAGGGAATAAAAGAATGGATTATAATGTGTCATTTTATATATGTGTCAAAGGAAACCAATTTCATAATAGGGAATAAAAATTCCCTGTTTAAATACTGTCAAGTAAATCCTCAAATGTAATAGGGTTCACTTCTGGGGAAAGGAAAACTAAATCTGATTAAATATTAATGTGGCGTAGTATTAATTAAGAGAGAAAAAAGTCCATCAAGAGAACCCCAATATGTTTACTGTGTCCCCAGGAAGCTGGAAAATTTCACAATCAAGTGTGTAAATGTTCTAAAAAAGGGTCCTGAATATTTTATGAATATTTGTCATAAAACAGAAATAATAACCACTGTGCAGAGCTATTAGAATTAATATTTATGCTGCCCGCCATGAAATATTCATGGGGACAGAGAAAGGGGGGCCCGTAAGACAAGAATTAATTTACATTGGGCTTGGTTTACCCGCTGGCTTGATGTTTAAAGACGGCTTGACAAGGCTCCGTATGAATCCGTCAGTCACTTGCAGCGGTAGGTGGGGTGAAGGCAGGGAGGGGGAGCGGGTCCAGGCTGCTGACAGCTCACAGATTGAGTTTCTGACAGCCCTTAAAAAATCTAAACGGCCCCCCACCTTTTTTTCCTTCTTCCATTGCCCAAGGCGCTCTGTACTGCCACCGTTCATCCGATCTCCCCTTCCATCTGCTGAAATTAAGGAATTAATGAGCGCTATACACTTTACAGCAGGCCCCAGGAATGTTTACTGGTGATTAAATTATAATGCGGCCGAGCTGTATAATTCATGAACCAATTAAAGGAAGTGTTAGTTGATTTGATGGGATGAGGACGTACAAAAAGCATTTAACTAATAGGGAACCGTGGGCTGCCGGGCGCTTCGGCTTCCTCGGATTACGCGGCTAATTGCTCTGCTTTATAGGGCTGTCACAGATAGCCATACATATTTCATTGTTCTCAAATACTTCAATTGTTTGCTTTCGTGTTGCTGCTGTAATATGTAGAAGCCCAGCCAAACTTCAGTGTAGTTAAAGCACCACTCTGCAAAAGCAGGATGCTCTGGGAGGAGGGAGGGACCAGAGGGCCACGAGGAGAAGGCTGCCTGAAAAGGAGTAACTTAAAGCCTCAGAGTTAAATGTCACTCAGCAATTACATGATTAAAAGCTGCAACATATGATAGTCTTTTGTTTTACAACTTTTTGGACACTAATATTCTATGCTGACTTCACCGTGGAGAAAATATTGGTGCGCCGAGCTGCTTTTTGTTTTCCTAACACTGAGGAAAGAACGAGGAAGGTGGAGAGGAAAGCGTGTTAAAAATTCCAGCAAGGAAGGGCTAGATTGCTGCAGTTATCAAGAGTAACACATCGTGTTTAAACTTGGGTGGTTTGATACTCTAAAACACACGGGAGATGAAGGAGGCTGATTTCCCATCTGGGAGAAGGCTCGGTGTCTAATTCAGAGAGCTGCTGAGCCGTGCGAGCTGCTCATCCCAACAACTCCAGTTTGTTGCACAAGGAATGGGGGAATTTGCCATCCCTGCTGTTTCACAAAGCACTCCCCCACAGCTGACAGGCCACAGGGTTTGATGAAACAGATTCTCTGGATTTGAAGGGGCCTGTCAGTCAAGTTACTCCTCAGTCAAAACAGGCACGTCTTTCCAGCAGTGAAATCCCCAGCCCATATCCAGAGGTATTGCTGGAGAAATTAGGAACAATCAGATAAACACCTCACACAGGCTCTATTTTGTGGTTAGACCCTGGAATCTATTGAGTAACCAACAGGTTGGGTGAATATTGGATTTCTCTAGCTCAGTGATGAAGACTGCAGACCTCCACGTGTCCCTGGCAAAGTGTTTTGTCACCCACCTGAGGGACTCTGTGGTAAATCCTGACCTAATTTGGAGCTTTCCACTCCAAAGTGTTGTCCCAACACCAGCTCAGCAACTTCCAAGGTAAGTTATTATGTAAAGTTTATAGTCTGGTTCATCCCTTTCCTCGCAGCTGTTCCCTCCAGGATTTGGGTTTGGAAAGCAATCCCTGTGGAGAGCCCTCCACCAGAAATCAGGATGGCTTTGCAAGCCAGTGCAGGTGTTCAGCAGGGAGGTGACAGACCTACATTCAGTGAATAGTTACTTTTCTAAAAAGCAGAGCAAGCTAAGTGGCCCCAGAAAGAAGGAGCTGCACATCCCATTTCCCAGGGCAGCACTCAGCAGGCTCGGGGCACTCTGGGTGGAAAAAAAAAAGGGGTTAAAAAGAAAAAAGATTCCTCACATGGCTTGACACTGATGTTAAAAAGCATGCAAATTAAAAAAAAATATTTTAAATAATTCCTTTTATTCAGAACTACCATATACTGATAGTTTGTCTCCAGTTTCTGGGTTAAGTGATGCAAAACTTTGGCTTAGCTTAACAGGTAGGCTCCGAAATAAGGGATAATGACACCAGTCACACAGCAGGAAAAACTTGTCATCAACCCACTGGGAGGCTGAGTAAAATGGAAATTGGATTGCCTGCTCTAGAAAACAGAAAGGTGAAATTGTCTGGGAGATAAAGCTGATCCTAAACTCACCTAAGTGGGCAGTGCCTCAGCTGTGAAATCTGACTTTCCAGATAATCATGGGGACAGCTCTACACACTACATGTGATCTTGGGGGGCTTTCAACTACTCATTGTAGGATTAAACACATCTGCAATTTGGTAAATTCCACTGAATTACATTTCTGACATTCAGCACCTGGGACAGCAACAAAGAGTGCTGGTTAACAACCAAAACAAGTGTTTGTGGAGACAAGCTGAGCTCAGACTCTGCCCCAGGAACAGTGAGCAGCACTGTGGGCATTACACGGGAGAAAAGCAGAGGTGAGAGCAGGCTCAGGAATCACTCTGTGCCAATGATTGCTAACAGGAAACGTCAGAACTTGGCAATGTCAAGGAATCAGAGGCACTGCAGAAAGTATTTTCTTTGTGTCTTTTGAAGTGCCCTGGATACAATCAATCACACAGAAAAAAACCTCCTACGTTTCGGTGCAATGTGGAAAGGGCTATTTGCATTTCAATATGTTCAGCTTATCCTGCCAATAAAAACATGGAATCATGAAGAAGAGATCAGGCCACTGGAGTGAAAAACAAGAGATGACATCCTGCAGACCTTTCAGATAAAACAACTTCTTGTTTGTAACATTTCTGTTGACGTCCCAATATTTCTGAATGATTGGGTTTTCAAATGAGATCAGTCAGCATGCAAATAAGGAAACAGGATCAAGACATCTCCCATATCTGATTGGATAGAGAAATTATCAAAAGACCCTTTTTTCATATCAAATTTCCATCACAAAAGGTCAAACTTTCAACTCCCATTACTTTTGCTAACTGCATTTCACTGTGCCTGCCAGCTCATTGCTGCTGCTGCTTTCAGAGGAAAAACAGAGAAGTAACAAACGATTCCATCTTCCCCCACATCTGTCAGACAGGAGGGACAAACATTTTTTAATCTTATTCAATTTTGCTCTATAGCCCTAAAAATCCATGCAGCCAAAACATCCTTTCTAACCTGATTAGCTATTCCTAGGTGGCTTTTATTTTTCTTACAGGTTGTCTTCTTATTTTCTAGCCCACAGACTGACAGAGCACCAGCTGTGTTGCCAGAATGCTTTGTCCTACAATTTGGCCATTTAAAACACTTTTTGATGTGTGCTTTCCTAAAATATATGTCCCTGTGTTGTCTGGCTGGACTGCTGCCTAAATACACAAGTAATGGATGTTCCAGAAATGGCCCAAGACTCAAAACACTCAGCTCACACAACCTCAGAGGAGCAGCTCAGCACCCCCAGGTGCCATCCACTGCTTTTCAGGTTTAAAGCTGAATTTTGAACAGCAGGCATAGCGAGTGGGGCAAGCACAAGAAAAATGAATTCATTAGTAAATTGGCAGGACTCGATGTATTCGTTGCTCCTGGTCCCATAAAAATTCTCCCTCAACATTATTATCATTGCAACATATATAACCCATCAGATCAGTACCTAGAGGTTCCTGTTATTCTGATTTTCTCTGTTGTTCTTATTACTCAACAACTAAATGCTTCACAAAGCCATTTCCTACAGAAATATTTATGTTCCCAAATGTTTATTGGCCCCTCTATCATGATCAAGCTTTTATGAGCACTCTGTACAGAACTCTGAATTAAATACATAATTCCTGCTCTATGGGATCTGTGTTTGTCTATTTTACACAGCCAGGCACCGTGGTGAACCACAGAACACCTCCCAGAAAATCCAATTGATATGGTAAAGATATTTCTACCCACACTGACTGTGAGGGCTGCTGATTACAGGAAGCTAATGAGGACAAGGAGGATGGAGGGTTTAAATTCTGTTAAAGGCTTTTATTCATTGTGCTGCTTGTCCTGAACTACCTCCTCCAGGGATTTCTACACAACCACAGGCTCTGAACCATCGCAGGCTGGAGGGAGGTGGAGGAAATGTCCCACAAATGCTTCTGCCTTGCTCCACATCACACAGGTGACACAACAGCTCAGGTACATGGGATAATCAACCCTCAATCCCCTGCAATCTGCTCTTCCTGGCAGCTCTGAGCCAGGACCACTGAACAGCTCAGATCAGGAGCTGTTCCCCCAGATCACTTCCTCCATCTCTGAGTTTTCATGTTTCTCCTCCTGTTGACCAGGAGTGCCTGTGGTGATTTGTCAATGTCTCTATGTAGCAACTAAACTAAAATTTGGCCTCTCTACCAACATCAGTTCAATGTTCTCATCTCCTTGGTGCCCAGCAAATGCCAGATGCAGAACACAGGGAAACTTTTTTGCATAAAAATTCTTGGGAACGGCTGGAGCTGTGCCAGGGGAGGTTTAGGTGGGAATTAGGGAAAGGTTCTTCCCCCAGAGGGTGGTGGGGCACTGCCCAGGCTCCCCAGGGAATGGCACAGCCCCAGAGCTCCAGGAGCCTTTGGACAAGAAGGGACATGGTGGGATTGTTGGGGTGTCTGTGCAGGGTCAGGAGTTGGACTCCCTGATCCTTGTGGGTCCCTTCCAGCTCAGGGTATTTCATGATTCTATGAAAATAACAATGAATACATTTCATCTATGAGTCTCTGCTCTCCACAAGTCTATTACTATTGACACACTAATCATCAGGCCACTTAAATGGATAAAAAGTCATTATCTGAAAGGTTAAAATCTGTGCTGTTCTCTTTTTTCCTGACACATGTCTGGTCAAAGGTCTTTGAGGATGAACTGAGGATTTCAGTCACTAGGTAAGGTCTGGAGCTCATGGGATTTAATAATGGGCTCTTCAGAGTAGATGAAGAAAATATAAAAGATCTGCTGACTGGAATCTGTATTTGACATTCAGATACATTCACGACTGAGGTGTGGGATTCTAATGATGAGTAACTGCACAGGAAGTCATTCACTCCTGGATTGATTGCACAGGTAACTTTTAAACAGAGAGCTTTTTCCTCCAAAAGACACTCTCGTTCAAACAAGACTCTGTCTGAATCTGTTGTGAATTACAATGTGTTTGGAATTAATCAGACAGAATCTGATGTTTAACAAAAAAGAAAAAGATGGGTTTTTCTTCTTAGAACTGTTTTAAATGAAAACTCCTGTTCCTTAAAAGGCCCAACCACTGTGCAGAACTGTTTGTACCCAGAAATAACCTGAAGGAAAGGACACTCACCTCCACTTGCAGCTTGCACATACCAGGAAAATGTGAAAAGCTGAACGTTTCTATTATTTCCCCACTAATACAAGACAGAATCCTGCCTAACACCAGAATGAAAAACACCTTTTACAAAAGCAAATCTTCTCGTTCTTCCCAGGGCAAAGCTTCCAGGCTACCCAACAACTAAGAATTTTCCAAATGCACAGTTCAGACAAGCACACAAACTTGGCAGCACAGACTTTGTGCACCCTGTAAGAATGAGGAATAGTCACAAATATCAGCCCTTTGCAGAAAGGTTTCTGAGGGCGGGGAGGAAACCAGAACAGGTTTTTGTGTTGGCTTCCAGGAAAGAGCTTCCACTGCCATTACCATAAATCACCCCAGAACATCCACAGTGATAGAACACCTTTCATTAAAAAAAAAACAACACTGCAGCTTCCTTCAGAAGCACTGCCACTTGCCATTTCTTTGAGGTAATCAGATCGCTGTTAATTAATAAACCTGTCAGGTGAATCGTCCTGCTCGGGTCATCATTATCCATTCTGTAACAGAATCCTGCTCTCATCACTGCTGCCCACCCCATAGCTTCCAGCTCAATTAACTTAATGCTATGCAAATGAGAGGCTCTCCTCATCATTAGCTTATAGCCCACAAATGTTAATAACATAATTGGGCCTTCAACAGGGTAATTAGACACGATTTCTTCCATTAGTCTTACAAGGCTAATTATTGTTGATAGGAGAGAGGGGATGAGTCCCAGTGCTGCATGCAAAGAGGGGCATCTGGTTAAAGCAAATATAGACAAAGCATCAACGAGGTAAAACAAGAGTTGAGATGCAGAGCAGGGTCAGGTAGGGGTGGGGTGAAGGAAGATACCACCAGGAGAAACTTAGGAAGCACAGGAGAAATTCTCTACAAGACAAGAACTAAACCCAAATATCCAGCCTGGTGCTGGAGCTCTCCTGCCCTTAGCAGTGAAACAACCTGATGTTTAATAAATCCAAGGAAGCTCCTCTCGAGCTTTTGCAGACAGGGCAGTTGGGAAGCTGTGCTGATCCAAATTCCCAGGTTTGAGATGCAAATGTGCAGCCACAGAGAAGACCCTGAGAACTGAATTCATCCCTCCATTTCCCAGGTCATGATGTCCAACCATTTCTCCTGCCACCACTGCCTTGGCTGGGTTTGATCACAGGATTTTTCGGAGCAACACCTACTTGCTGTAAGAGGAAATGGTCTCAAGTTGAGCCAAAGGAAGTTTAGATAGTAGGAAAACAATTCTTCATGGAGGAGGTGGTCAGGCATTGGAACAGTCTGCCCGGGGAAGTGGTGGAGTCACCACCCCTGGATGTGCTCAGAAACGTGTGGATGTGGCACTTGAGGACGTGGTTTGGTGGTGAACACCACGGTGGTGCTGGCTGGAAGTTGGACTTGGTGATTTTAAAGATCTTTTCCAACCTTCAGAGCTCTGTGATTGCAATTACAAAACTGGAGTACACTGAATTCTTTAATAATCACAAAGCAAAAGGAATGTCAGCAATTTATTCACAGGAAGTTAATAAAAACCTGGATTCAGTGTAATGGCCTGGCAGTAACATTTCTAACAACAACAACAGCAAAAAAAATGGCAGCAAGTTTCCAAATTTAAATTGTATTTTGGCTGGTGGAATGAAAGCTAAGGATTTGTTCCTGTGCCAGATAAACCTGTGCAACCATGGAGGTTAGAAATGTACAACTGGAGACAGAGTTCTGTGAGAAAACTGGACTTTTAAAAGGAGAAAGAAAACTTTACAAAAATATGACAAGTTCTCCCTACCCACCACCACTTAGATTTGACAGTTCAGTGTCTTGCTGCAAAGTGTTTTAAAAAAAAAAGGTCAAACTGAAGAGTGCACAGGATTCAAGGGGTGCAGAAAACACATTATTTCTTTATTTTGTATCTGTTTAGCTTTGGGGCACATTCATGGCCAATATGAACCCTTTGATTTCACTGCAATTATGTGAGGAGGAGCCTTTTCTATAGACTTGTCCTGAAAATCACCTTAAATCATGTTCACAGAAGTAGCAGCTTTTACTGGAAGGTTAAATGGAGCCATTACTCTTTTAACCTACTGTACCTTGACCTTTGGTCAGTCTCTGAGCAGAACAGGATTGTTCACTCAGTGAGTATCAGTGGGATATTAATCAGCATTCATGTCAAAAGAATGACAGACCGTCATTTTTCAAGAATTATTTTTATCAAAGCATGGCAGTGCCCTACTGAGCTAAGAGATACACAACCTGTTAGGAAAGGGTAATGTTAAAAAGCCTCTGTGGAACAGATAAAAATCTTTCACAAAATGTATTTCAAAGGACAGCATTCTGTACCGTGGAATTTTGCAAACATAATGGATTTAGGGACAGAAAATGTGGTCCTTGCAAAGCATAAAAGCCCTGGGTCACCTCTTCCACCAAAGGAGGCCAATTGAAGTGATAGTGATTAATACATTTATGTGGCTGCAGGTGATCCAAGCCCGTAGAATTGGATCCAGTGCATCTGTCAGACATCAGGGATCACTCCCACACCTTTCCTGCACAATAAGTCATGGCAGGACTCAGTTCCCCTCTCTTAAACTGCCCTGCTCTTACTAAATTTACTCACTAGAAAATTCTGAGCAAATATCTCGTTCCGAAGCAAACAGCAGTAAATCCACTGATGTTTTAATGAAGATTACACTGTCTAATCCTCGTGGTAATGACAAACCAGTCCCCATTCAATATGCAATATTACTTGTCAGTTTTAATCACCAAAACTGTATTCTGTTTGCTACAGACTGATGCACTTGTCTTCCCAGATCTTCAGCCTGGAGAATCCAAGCAAAAGCAGCACAGTTCCTGTTCTGCTGAGGGTTTTCAGTGTGGGCCAATTCTGCCACACGAGCTCTGAGTAAAGCTTTACTCTGGGATTAGTCCCAGATCCAACAAGATCACTAAATCAGAGCACAGCTGGCACAATCCTGTCCATGTTTTTACCCCAGAAATCCTGAATTTCAGTGATTGTGGAGTTTGTAAACTCAGTTTTAACCTGTGCAAGATGTAAGGGTGGCCTTTTTGCATTTATTCAGAAGAATATTCAGCCAAATTCAGCTACCACACTACTGAAGTAATCAGTAAGATATTGATATGATGGGAGATGCTGGACAACACTGGCCAGCTCTCCCTTCCCCTCGTGCTTCCTCAGCCACTAAATATCTTCATTTACAGTTCTCACACCTGCAAGACTCTCCTCAGTTTTATCTACACGTGTCCTCTTACAAAGGACACCTGCAATGCACATAAATGCAAAGTAAATGCCTTGGTTAATTAAATTAAAATGCTGCCATATCTTTATATTTCAAGTTTTCCTCCCTCACCCATTTTTCAAAAGTTTTTCTGGTTCTAGGCAGATCTCAAACCCAGTATCTTCATTACAAAAATGCTACAAAACCAGCCTTGCATGTATATGGTTTTTATTTGTGCGTTGATTACTGAGTTAATTAAGGTGAAGTTTTGAAAATGACTGCTTTAGACCACGAGGAAATAGTGGGAATTGACAAAGCACATCATATTTTACCCTGGGAGACCAATCAGCATTGCACCATGAAATGCACTGGTGGTGCATGACTGCAGCCACAGCTTTTCCTGCCTGCCCATCTCAGCAGAGGGACCAGGCTGACCAGGCCCATTAAAATGTACATGTTTTGGTTTAGGGTAAATTTGGGAGGAACTTTTTGAATGGGATCTTTTGGAAGTAAGCTTAAAAACAGCTCTTTTTTTTTTTTTTTTAGTTGGTTTGGGAATAAACTTTTTTTGCGAAAAGTGGAAAAAACTATTTATTTAATAAACTAAAAGTTTACAAGCACTAACAATTGAATAACATGAAACAATAAAACTTTTTGCTGTTTTAAACGGGATTGTTAAAATGAAAGTGTCTTTGCTGTGAGTGTAACTTGGCTTTTTTTTTTTAGTTTTTTTTCCTGGGCCAGAGAGCCTGGAGAAGAACTGCAGGAGGATCTCACAGCACCCCCAGCACTGCTGGATGCCAGCCCAGAGTCAGCCACGGAGAGGGAGAGGAACAGAGAGCAAACTGAGACCTGAAGGAGAGTTCAGTGAACTCTTGGGGATGCTCCAAAATGTGGGAATAAAAACTTCAGCAGAGAGAGGGCAGAGGGGAAAAGCACGGGGTTAGACTTGGCTGCTGTTTAAATGACAACACTTGAGTTTCCTTGGCTGTTCCACTTATTCCTTAAACCAAACTCGAGTTTGAGGTGAATGCCCTGAACAACCTTTGTGGATTTGTAGAGATTGGTGTCACAAAGCTGTCATTGCACTGAGACATGACTGGCTTGCTTTGTCTTGCCCCAAATTTGCTCCCAGTGCCAAAGACATCAAAATTAGCCCAGACTCTGGTGCTTTTACAGAATTTTCCCTCTCCAGTTTGGTGCTGAGTTCAGAAAGGCAGCCTTGATGTTGCTGGCAACTTCCAAGAGAAGGAGTTCCAAGGTAAGGGCAACCAGGAGGGAAAGCCTTCAGGCTTCCTAATGTTTCCTCATTTGTGAGAGAGAGTTACTGCAGGAAAATCTCCCTCCTTTCAGCAGCCAAAGGAATGAAAGCGTTGTGCATGTGGTGTTGGGTCCTTCAAAACAACAATAAAAATAAAAAGACTGACTTAGAAGCAGAAGCTTTTCTTCTTTCTCTTCTTGGAGGCTTTGGAAGCTTGCTGAGATCAGAGCACTCCTTAATTGCTGCATCTAGGATTTCACCACACAAACTCCAGCCATCAAAAGGAGCTTGTATGAGATGAGGTAACTTCTAAAAATAATCTCTGCCTCCCACAACTGAAGCCAAATATACCTCCTATTCTTGTTGGAGCAAAATCAGCTTGTGACAGCAAATGCAGCATCCTACAGAAAGCCCATAGAAAGATTTTAAAACTGCATTTGGTGTTTTGTTATAGCTGGCTCAAGATGCAGAATAATGCTTCTCCCCAGGAGAGAAAGGCTCTTATGGGATCAATACAGGCCAGGCAGAATGTGCAGCAGAAGTGACATCATCTTTTTATTGTAATCATCCAATTTTCCATCTATTGGATTATTTAAGAGCAAGAGCTCCCATTCAGAGTAGTGTTAGGAGGGGAGGGAGAGCACAGTCTGAGGAGGAGAATGGAGAATAAGGGTTCCTCATCAGTGGCTAAAGCTCAGAAATCTGAACAAGGAGCTGCTTCCATTGGGTTTGTGTGGACAAAAGAATGAGGGTGAGTTTTTGCACAATGTGTGAGCCCTGGGAGTGCTGCACAGAGCCCTCATGCCAGAGGGACACGTGAGGGAACGGGAGATTCCCAGACTGATTGTGCCCATTACTCCATGCCCAGTGCTGCCCCTGGCACTGGAGGCAGATCAGGGAACAAAGGTAAATGACTTAATTACAGTCTTGTTAATGAGCAGGGTAAGTGTCCAAACACCTGCATCAAGGGATGAGACAATCACTGAGTCAGTCCTGCAGCCTGGAAAAGGCTCCAGGAGCAGAATCTGGATTAAACGGATCCCACTCACTGAGTGAAGCACACGAGCCCCAGCTGAGAGGAAGATTTGCTGATTTTGCCCAGTAAACACTGGGATTTTGGTTGGGGAACAGCACCTGTGGCTTGTGCCCCTTGGCCAGGCTGCTGTGGTCCCTCAGAGCACACGCAGGGCAGCTCTCCTCACCTGGAGCACACCTTCCTGCAGGTTTCTATTCCATGGGCACATCACAGAGCTCTGCAAGATCTGCCTCCCTCAGCCCCCAGTGCCCCTCGGTTTTTACCAAAAGCCTCTTTGGTTTGGTGATGGAGGGGGAAGAGCCCAGCTGAGATGGGAGCACTGAGATGCAAAGGTAAATGAACCCCAAAGCAATCAGTGTTAGTGAGGAGTCACTAAACAACAGCCACAGAATGGCTGGAAGAGTGAGCTGAGAAAAAAAAAATATCAGTGATTGAAACAAGAGAATTGTGCTGCCATTATTTTTACTGTTTTGCAAATTAATCCAAATCCTACATAGCTCACTTGGACTTTTCCTACAGTTTCTCTGTCTCTCTGGTGCAGGCAAATTTTATTGCCCTGATTTAGTCCCTCGATTATCACATCATTTTTCTGTTTTGCCTCTTTGTTTTTGCCTGAAAATGAGGAGAAAATAAGCTACAACACTTCTTCTTTGCTACTCATCAGATTTTTGTATGCCATCAACTAAAACCACATCTATTATGAATACACAATATCCATCATTTAAATTAGGTCAAAGTTTTTAAAATGCTCTGTAAGATTTTTTTTTAAGAAGAATTCAATCACTATCATGTTTCCTTGATGCAACTATTTTGGGATTTAGCTTGTTCCTTGATAGGGATTTAATTAAGTCATTTACATGTAATTTCCAAATAAGTAGCTGTTACAAAAGGCAGCAGAGAAATGAAAAGGCAAAAAGGAACTTGAAGCAGCCGATCTTTAACAAAAATATTTCTGATACAAAAATGAATCTGAGGAATACATATTCAGTGATAAGTATTCCAGTCCATGTCTGGTAAACTCTCAGATAATGGCAGCATGGTGGGGTCACTGGGGTTCTATTAGCTCAATTAATGAGGAGTAAGATAAGGCTAACACCCAGCTCTTCAAACGGCTCAGAAATAGAGCTGATAGTAATGGAGTTATTAACCTTCGCCAGCCATTGAATTTTGCTGCTGATTCCAACTCCATTTCCTAGTTCAGGCCTCCATTAATAGGCTGTTTATTATCCCTAATCCACATTGGGATCAGCTGCAGAAATATGAAAGCCCCATGTAAAGACCAAATAGTTAAAAAGAAAAAAAAACTTTTTTTTTTCCCATTCTGTTTTCTCCCTTTTCAACATATTCCCAGATTCTTCCTTAGAAATTAGGAACTTCATTATCCTAAACTGTTTGAATACATGTTCTCAGCAGCGTGGTGGAAAAGAAGCTTTAAATGTATTATGTAAAAAGATGACATAATTGGGAACACAGCCACATCATTTTGAAGACCAAATAAAACCCTGCTGGAAAGCTTGCACTGGAGAAGCGTTGCTGTTTATTTTCTCTACTGGGAAAGAAACAACTTTAATTTTGGAAATAATGGGTATTACAAATATGGTATGAATGTATTGTTAGGTCAAGCCTTTGGCTCAGCCCTTCCTTGCCCAGCCTTGTCTGTTCACTTGTATTATTTGTGATGTAATTAACCAACACCGAAAAGTAAAATAACTGACCCTGGGTTCAGATCAGAAGGACAAACCCAAGAAAATAATGGAGCAGGGGAAGTGGCAACCCCAGGACAGGCAGCAGCAGAGCCTTTGGCACTGATGGGAGGCCTTGAGGTCTTTCTAAACACAAGCCTGGCCCCAACTTCAACACAGAAATCTTGAGTTAAAGGTTCTCATGAGATTCTCTGCTGAGTTTGAACTCACTCCACTGAGATTTTTGACACTCTGTAAATTTTTGGTGTATTTACAGTGACAGAGACAATGTTTAGTTACCACATTCTGCACACAGAAGATGTTCTTCCAAAATCTATCCCAGTAACATCTGATGGAATATCAGCAACTATGAGTGATGGAGTTAAGATCAAAATAAAAATGTTGATTATATCCACCTCCAGTACACAGTGCTGCCCTCAAATGCAGTTCTGGGTGTCTCACCTCAGCAAAAAAAATAAAGCTGGAATGCCCAGTGAGGGGAGAGAACAGGATGATCAAAAGAGTGAAATGATTTCCAGGGGAAAAAAAAAAGGATAAATAGATCAAGGTTCTTTGTCTGGGAAAGTGGTGACTGAAGGGCAAATACAAGGGGCTTAGAAAATCAGGAGTGTTGGAAGACATGACCAGGGGATGTCTGTATCTGTTTCTCAAGAGAAGAAATGCACCTGGAAAAAAAAATGAAATATTTTCACATGACACATGAATTTCACAGTGAAATGTGAAACTCCTTTCCACATGATTCCAAAGTACAGCACTGAAAAAGAGATGATCAAGTCAAGGAAAAGGGGTGATGAAAAGTTTTCCAAAGGATCCTCTGACTCAGGGAATCCTTAAATTTCTGATTGCCTTAAGCTGGCACGGGCCCAGCAGAGGAATGGCCAGGAACCAGCTGAAGGTGACAACCAGAGATTCACAACACAACACAACACAACACAACACAACACAGCACAGCACAACACAGCACAACACAGCACAACACAGCACAACACAACACAACACTGCTGCTGAATCTTATTTTAACTCTAAGTTTGGGAGAGAGCAAAAAGGATAAAAACCACTTTGTTGGATATCACATGGAGTTTTCAGCAGAACCATCCATGTCTAGACTCTACAACTCTTTTTGTTGCTTAAGTACTCATTAAAAAAGCTGAAATACCCAAGTGCACTCATGGACAGGAGCTTCAGAAGCCACCCTGTGATTGTGGATTCCCACTCAGGCTGGCACTAACTGGTCAATGCCACTAACTGGTTAAACTTTAGTTAACTAACTGGTTAACCTTTTCCTCCCCAGCTGAGAGCCATGAACAGATTCTGCTCCTCCTCTGCCCTGAAGGCTGCCCCAGCTCAATGCCAGGAGCATCCTGTCCTTAGGCAGGAGCTGCTTCACAGGGGGAGCAGAGAGCAGCTCACATCTTCTCTGGGCTCTTTGGGACACAGGTTTTCCTGTGCCAGTCCACCAGCAAACCCTCACTCCACTGCAAAGTCTAATTTCAAGACACTCCCTACTTTTTCAGTGAAAATTGAATTATTTTCCTTTTTGTTCCAGAGCACTTCTTTGGATGTGGTGGCTGATGCTGTACGAGGTGGGGTTTTTTTATTATTCCATTTTAACAAACTTTATAGCCCATTTTGTTTGTTTTCAAATAACTTTATTTTCCTTCTTTTCTACCATCAATTACTAGGTTTGTTTTTCTTTCTATAAGATGGAGGAGTCAGGAGACTGATCCTGCTCAATGCTGTATAATTTAGTATTATGTGTGGTAGCTTTATGAGGTGGGAGTCAGATAAAACATAGTGTTTGAACACTAACCATTTATTAGCTCTAAGGAATAGATTTGTGACTTGACAAGCAGACAATAACTCTGTGTTCTGATCAGCCAAAGAGGTCTACTCTGAGTTCAAAAACCAGAGTAACATTCTCTTTCACAAATAATTTTGTTTACTGATGTGACTAGATTTTAATAATAAACTTGATATATATGTAAATTTATTTTAATCTAATTTCATCAACAGAGCCCTCCTAAAAATGAGACTTTGTAGATTGTTCTGTGTCTGATTTATAGATTTCTGCATCCTATTCCCAGATTGATTTCAAGGCTATAATTCTATCAGGTTTTTCTCCTGTTGTCAGAAACACCACCTCTGCAGATAGTGTTTTATAACTAGCATCACAACTGAAACTGAATTACTGCCCTGCTATCCTAGGCTGCAATGTGTCCTTTTGTTTATAATCACCCTCTCTGCCTCACATCCCTACCACTTCAGCTTCATGGAAAATATCAGCTCCGAGATCAATCGGGGAGCTCCACGTCTATTTCTGTCCCTCACTTCCACCCCTCTATAAAACAGGGACCAAATTCTAAACTCAGATGTGAATGTGCAGAGCTCTTTAAAGCAAAGGGAGGCTGAGCAGATGGATCAGTGCTGAATTTCCACACATCCAGTTCTCTAATGAGTTCTCTTCCTCCCTTGGTGAGGTCTCAGTCCTGTGAAGGGGCACACTCGAGTGTTCACACTGATCCCGGGGACTCAGACGTGTTTAGGGATTCAGCACCTTCCTTCTAAATGCACAACCAGAACAATCTGTGGGAAATTATGTTTAACTGAGTCCAGCACAAGTTTTGGGGTTCTTTCTCCACTTTTTTTTCATGCAATGGATTCCTGTTTAAGATGGGCTTTGTCTTACTTTGGATAAATGAAGTTACTGCTGTTTTCACACGCTTCCCTTTCCAAACCTTGCTGGATGACTGGCAGCTCTCTCCCTCTGCACTCCCCTCTATTCTCTCTCCAACTCAACCTCACCCTTTTCCATCCTTCTCCTATCCCTGCACAGGAGGCAATCCAGGGCAATCACACAGGACACCCAGGAAGAGTAACTTTGCCAAATTAAACACTGATGTGGGTCATGCACCTCTCCTACCACTACTTTTTCCATAAGAACATCTTCCTTGGAAGCAGAAAGATCACAAATTCCCAATGTTTGCCTTTGGAATGGCCACTGTGCCAGCCAGTGGGATGGACAGGACCAGGAAGGCCTGGGAAGGGAATGGAAAAGCCTCTCAGCCTTGCTGAGTGCACCAGCACTTTAAATCCTCACCACCTTTGGACCAGCTGTGAAAAGTCGCTCTGTTTTATTTGCTTGGCACTCGTAACAGTTCTCTTTGGATGCTGATGTCTCTCATATTACATTTCTGAACAATTCATTATAGCTCAAATAAAATGTAATTCTCGTGTTGTTTTTAATTATTTCACAAAACCCAAAAGTCTCATAATGAGCTCCTTGCAATACCAATATATTTCCATGGTATTATGTCAATGCTGAAGGAAGATGATGTAGATCCCCCCTCCTGCTGCAAATAAAATACATCTTCTCATATAATCCAAACTTTAATCCATTTCTTACGGCTTGGCTTTAGAGGCAACTCAAACAAATAACCAGAACAACAAACCTCTTCTCTCTCCCACAGTTTGGCCATCTGGAGCATTTCTCAGGCCAGGGCTCTATTTCCTCCTCTCCAGGAGCAGGACCCCTTTCCTCGCTAAGGAAGCAAAAACTAAGATGCAGCAGCATAAACGATGTCAATAAAGAGCTGTACCTTTCCACAAAGGAAATTTGTCATATCTGCAATACTGTAATGGCTGGATTTCACCTGTTGGGATTAATCTGTGCCTTCTGCAGCTGCTCTCCCTGCTCCACGTCCCTGGGGAAGCCAGAGAGCACCCAGCCATTGGTCAGGCAGTCGAGGGCGCTCAGGCGTTCTGTCAGCAGCTTCAGGACAAGGTTGTTTGGCACTGCAAAGGAGGAAAAAGGTGACATTTATGCTGTCTGCTGAGTCTGCACTGAAGGGAGGTGCTCACAAGTGCTTCTGGAACCAAACCAAACAGTTATTCCCATTTATGACTGATGGGCATTGAGCTTCTGCATATTTACTCTCATGGAACCCCCAAACTCACAAGGAGCTGTAGGACCAAAGCAAAGGATTTGGGAGAACCTGGTGCCCACATCATTTTGCAATGTACTTTTCCCTCTCAGCCACACTGGACTGGTGTCACAGTGACCTGTGTGACACAATCTTGTCAAAATGCAAAAACAGTGACCCAAGTTGTGGAAAAGAAACCCTAAGACAGGAAAGGAATTTTGGAGTGTTCTGGATTGAACTCAGCAGGTGACAATGGTTCTGCCACGACGTGTGCTACTGCTCCAATTTACCCAAAGGCTTGAGGATTTTATAACTGAAAATAATTTTCCAAATTTTAATTTCAACAACCTTCACTGCATTGATGAACCCCTAATTTTAGAGCTAAAAGCTCCTTTTCCTCTATTATTATTTTTCTTTAGGGCAAGAGAGAACATCAGCAAGATACTGATTACAATACTGGGATTACAACTGCTACGGGGCTTTTAAAATTCTGTTTAGTGGGACACAGTGGTAAGGAAGTATCCTGCACATTTTCACTGGAGTGTTTATAAAGTAAAATACTTCCATTAAGACACTTAAACTTTGGTGGGTTTGGGGTTTTTTTCTTTTTTGGGAGGAGGGGGTGTGTTCAGAATTAAATTATTAAGTTCACAAGAGTGACTACAGATTTTCCAATGACTGTTGTCATGTCTCTGGCTCAGTGTCAAATAACCCCAAAGAAAGGACAGCAAAATCACCTGGAGCTGCTTCCCAAAGCAGCAGCCAAACCAATTCCCAAGCAGCAAGGAGAGCCCCTTCCCTTTTTCTGCCTGGTACACCCACACCTCTACTGAAAACAAGAGAGGAATTGCTACATAAATCCCCTTCATGGCAGGTTGATGTTTTGATGCTCACCCTGCCATCACATCTGCATACAAAAATACAACAACAAGTGCTTGTAGGAGAGTGTAAGTGTCAGATTTCTAGCACTGCACTTCTCTTCAGGACAAGCTGACAGCAATCTGCCTGGATTTTAGCAGAGTGAATTATTAGCAGTGCACAGTTCTACCCTGGGAACAAGCAGGTTTTAAACTGCTGTAATAGAATCCATTTGCTCCTGGAATTTAACATTGCACCTCTATCATGAAATTCATGGCTTCCCCTTTAAATAATCAAATTACTGAGTTTACAGAACTGCTCTCAGGATTCAATGTACCAACAAAAAGAGAGGAAAACCGCAGGGAATTAATTAGGAAATAGATTAGTGTGTTAATTGAAGATATCCACTTCACATTATAAAAGAACAAGTTTAAGAGAGTAATATTCTCCATCTGCTGAAAGGAGAAAAAAGGACTGGAATAAACCCACACACTTGACAAAGAGCAAAATGACAAAGCAAAAACTGAGTATTCTGTTAAAAATGGGATTCATAAAATTAACTGTAACAATAGCACAGCAGCAGGAGGGAATTTTATCAGATGGATGCTTCTTCCCTATCCAAGACCTGCACTGCAGGCAGGCATGGGAGGGAGAACAGGAGAATTTCAGTGCTCTTTCCAGGGCAGTTCTCCCCACCCTCCAGCTTACAAGAATTAATAAAACCCAATACATCCTAGAGGAAATAAAGAAAAACAAACCAACCCACCTTCTCTTTCCCAAAAATGCATTCCATACAAAGACTAATGGAATTTTCTCATAGTCCCAAATTTCTGGCTGCAGCACTAAACTTTTTTCATGTTATGACAATTCCTACTGAAATCATTGACATGGATTTACAGAGATGCCAAGTGACACGATTTTATTTTTTAATTTCAGAATGCTCCAAACAGTTTTGCAAGGAATTGGAATAAAACCTACGAACCCATGAATAAAACTGCAGCAGGATTCAGCCAGAGTTGACATCCCTGTCAGGTGAACAGGGGATCAGGGCTGGGAGGCCCAGGAATGGCACAGAAAGATGGATTTGCTGTGCTGTTGAGCTTCCAGCAGATCCTGGGAGATTCCCCAGTTCCAGATTGCTGCCATCCTTCATATGGGAAGGAGAAACACTGCAGCCTAGGAGGAAATTAAAAAGCAATTCTGGTGGGAACCTGGGCCATCTCCTGGGTCTGAGCACTTCCCACAGGACTTCTGTGAACCCTGATGATCAAAATCCTCCACTGTGGTCACTGTTTTGGAACAAATCTGAAGCAATCACACGAGGGGAGAAAAAACCCGAGATGCAGAGACAATTAATGAATAATTTGTCTAATGACATGCCAGGTTTGGGGTGTTCTG
This sequence comes from Nicator chloris, assembly GCA_013400495.1. Taxonomy (NCBI): domain Eukaryota; kingdom Metazoa; phylum Chordata; class Aves; order Passeriformes; family Pycnonotidae; genus Nicator; species Nicator chloris. Next base: position 301,111 of record WAAE01003014.1, read on the forward strand.
AGGGATGCTGGGGACACCTGCCACCTCTCTCCCTTCAGCCAGGAGTGACTGCAAGACATCAGCAACACCCATGTACACATACACATCACTGAATAATATAGATGCTTACATCTTTTCTGTGCCTCCCTCTAAAGCTTGATGGTGAGAAATAAAACATAAACAAGTCAGACAGCAAGCTCTGCTCTCCTCTTGATTAGCAAACATACCTATCACTTCAACACAATGGGGGAACAGAGCTTGTTGGCTGCTTGGTGGCATTACAAAGTACATCAGCTGCCCTTGAACAGGAACAGTCACACTTAAAACAGCTGCATTAAAACTGTAAAACATATTCCACAGACCAGAGGGAAGGGGGAAAAAAAAAAGAAAGAAAGAAAAAAAATCAGTATTATTCTTATTTTGTAGTACAGACAGAGTAGGTAATGAAGAACTCTGCAGTACAGAATTCCTTTTCACTCATGTGGAACTGTCTCTGGAATGTAAGGCAAATTAATAACCTGTAATTGGAGGGGCACACAGCCTGTGAGGAACTAGCCAGAGGTCTCCTGGCCTTAAGCACACGACCCAATGGGCATATAGCAAAGTAAAATATAGAGCTTTCCTGATGAGACACTCAATCTACATGTTTTAAGAAGATTATGAAGCACAAGAGCTTTGAATAATCAATTCCTTTTCAACATCAGCTTGTGTGAGTTTCCAACTCTGAAAGTTGGGGGAATGAGACTCGAGAGAGATTTTACTTTATCATTAGAGAAGTCCAAAGGTAGGTTTCTTGTAAAAATTACAATGTGCTGCTGCAAAGAGACATCCAGACTAGGTAAGGTGGGAGCACGTCTCTATTAGGGAGAGAAATCAAGGCACAGGAGTACAATTCACCCCTCAGAAGTAGAGCTGCAGAGCCACTGAGCTGCAGTGACTCCTGAGAGCATCAGACACAGCTGTGGACAGGAGCACAGCAAAGCCCAGGCAGGGAACAGCAGCAGAACGAGGCCACAACCAGCTCCAGATGGAAATATAATTTGTCTGTGCCCACACCAACCCCACACTCCGTGTCTCCTTTATCTCTCAGCCTGTTTCACCAAATTAATGATCAAGACTACGCCTCTGATTTGGCAGCTGTGGATCTAAGAAGTGATTTAATCATTTCAGGGGTTTGATCAGGCAGGGGACAAGGCTCAAAGTGCTGTTGCTTGTGCTGGAACTGCTGTGGACACTCAGAGATTTTCCATCTCCAGGGCTGTAAATCAGCACCTTCCAGCAGAACATTTAAAAAATAAATTTACTTCTCAGAGCTTCAAAGGTTTTCACAGGTCTCAGGTACTTCTCATGAGAAGTACATCCTCACGAAGCCCACAGGAGTGTGGCTTATTAGCTCTTCCCCAATCCATGGATCTGCAGGACTAATAGAAACTGATCAGGCAATCAGTTACAAAATCAGGCAATCAGTTACAAAATCATACCATCTGCTCCAGACAAAAGTAACAGAACATTAAAGGCACAGTCTGAAAGGGAAAAACACCACTTGAGAGATTGCAGGGCACTATTCTCCAATAACTTCAAGGCTGTCAGTGCTCCAAGCTGTACAATTAACATATTTAAATTGATACCTCCTCCACGTATTTCCCTTTAAAACACACTTTTTGAAGGGTATCGACTCACCTCTCCAAACCTATAAAACCTCGATTCTAAGTACAGCATAAAAGCATTTAGACACAAATTCTGTCAGCTTTGTGCTCTGAAAGGTCCTTTTGACAATACTGTCCATCTATGCATTATCCTGCTTATAGAGATTTTTTTAGCAATGTCTGAAGACTTTCACAGCTAATTCAGACGCCTGAGGCTTGATCCCAGTAGTTGGCAGTTAACATCTTGTCCTGAGTACAAGCTACTGCCAAAGGCTACTTTCCCAAATTGTCCAGGAAATCCCAAATTTAGCAAAGCATGCGATTTCCTTATTTTATTGCTCTAGAAACTCTGGATGATTCCCAATGAATAACTGCCCTTTTCCCATTCTGTTTTCTTGCCCACGTTAAGGGCCTCAGAGATGGTATCGATTGCCATTGTATAAATCGGTTTTTAATGTGTTTGAGAATGATTTAGCAGTGATTTACCATCGCGTGGGCTGATGGATAATTTCGGCTAATCCTCCGAGCCTGCGGTGGCTGAGGACGGGCGGGTTTGCGCGCAGCCGCCTCGGGGACCGTAAATAAACACCGGGCCGAGCGCCGCAGCGGCACCGGCAGGAAAACACCGGCCTTGGCCTCGCTGCACTCGGGACAAGGGGATCGGCTTCTCCGGGGGTTCTCCGGGGGGCTTTGGCCCCGCACACCCGGCGGGGTCCCCGGTGGTCTCCGTCTCTGCGCACCCGGCGGGGTCCAGCCCCGCGATCCCGCAGGATCCCGAGGGATCCCGGGGTTGTCCTGGGGAGCTCCAGCCTTGCGGTCCCGGAGGGTCCCGGTGTTGTCCCGGGGTTCTCCGGCTCCGCGCATCCCAGGGCTCGTGGAGAATCCCGGGGGTCTCCAGCCCCGCGCACTCCGAGGGTCCCGAGGTTTTCCCGTCGTATCCTGGGGTGGTCCCGGGGGTCTCAGCCCCGCGGTCCCGCAGGATCCCGGGGTTATGCCGGGGGTCTCAGCCCCGCAGGATCCCGGGGTTATGCCGGGGGTCTCAGCCCCGCAGGATCCCGGGGTGATCCCGGGGGTCTCAGCCCCGCAGGATCCCGGGGTGATCCCGGGGTTATCCCGGGGGTCTCAGCCCCGCAGGATCCCGGGGCTCTCCCGGGGCTCTCCCGGGGCTCTCGGCCGCCGTTGGCTGTTCTCTGTCGCCACCCCGCGGTCACGGCGGGCAGCGCAGCCGTCCCCGCCCCGCGGGCAGCAGCGGCCGCGGCGCCGCCGAAAAGTCGGGAATTGGGAATTTGGGGAAATTTGGGGAAAACGCGCCCGCTCCCGACGCTGCTGAGGCCTCCTGAAGCCCCGACAGCGCTTCGGAAACACTGAAAGGATCTCTGGTGTTATCGGGTCTGAAGAAGGGACAGCGAACACCGGCACCGCCGCGGGCTCGCAGCGTTGCGAACACAACGCGGGCGGTGATCCATCAAAGGCACCAATCCTACAGAAATCCCGTGTCCACTCGCTCGTTTTACACTGCTGAGAAGGGCTTCTGTAAGATCGGAGTAATTATTTCAATACAATAAAACAAATAAATAAAAAAAAATTTAATTTCCACCTTGAAGGGGATTTTGCTTGTTAGCACATATTAGAACCAGTATTTCCTTGTTTTTATTTTTGCTTTTTAGGTTTTTGGTAATTTAAATTAGGAATTAGCTGTATGAAAGTGGAAATGGTACTACTTCTAAAGCAGGCACAATCCCAAATTATCGATCATATATAGCAATAAATCATGTGACACAGGATCAATTAAGACATTCAGAAATGCTTCCTCACAGGTAGCAAGCCAGATATTCAGGAATCTACATCTGATCACACCTAGTGATGAGATTCCAGCCCCTTACACCATTTTACCTGTTAGCAGCAAAGGAAATTCAGTCCAAACTGAGTATCCAGCATGCAAACAAAAAGCTTTTTTCCCACTAAGAAATGGCCTCTGTGCTGTTTTCCATGGATTTGCCTAATCACCCTGGCTCCCAGGGAGTCCCAGGACGATGCAGGGCTGGCTCCAAGGCCAGGATCCACACACCTGGGCTCCCATCCACACTCCCTGATTGTGGCAGGGCTCGAGCAGAATGAGGTCTTCTGCCTCAGTTTACCTGCCTGGGAGACAGAAGCTGCTCTGAACTATCTCACAGGGTTGTGTCTACTCTGAAAGTTTCTAAAACCAGGAACAAAACGTATATTTGTATTTCTTTTTATTCCTTTGGTTTCCACAGAGAAACTACAGTTGGACAGAGAGAACAATTACACTTCAAACCCATTGGACTCCTCATTTCAATTATCAGCCAAGTTCCTATTTCTTCCTTATTTCTGAAAGTTCAGCTCTGCCGAAGGACACAGTGCAGAATTTGACCTACAAACCCTTCTTGACAGTGATAATATTGTAAAAAAAAGGAATAAATTGGTCTGATAAACACGGTGAAAAATGTCTTGGCTTTTTACACCAAATACTGCTTCCCATGGGGTGAGAAGGGAGGGTGCTCCTGAAGGGGTTCCTCCTCCCTGCCAGGGGTGCCTGGTGCCAGCACGTGCTCCAGACCCCCAAGAGTGGGATGGGACCTGCCCAGTCCTGTGTCTCCCCTTCTCCTGACACCTCCCAGCCACATTAAAGGGACATTTAAAAATAGAAAAGGATATTCAAAAGCTGTTTAATGCTTTCCTTGTCATTAAGAGAGACTGCTTCATACAGCAGCCTGGTTCTGTTTGTATTACACCCCGTGAAACAGAGCCAAACCCAGAATTTTATGTTGAACTCCAAAAAAAGGGGATGCTGGCAACATGCAATGTGCTTTTCCCTCTGCCATTTTTTTTTTCAATAAAAACTCCTAAGGTATCCCCACCCCAAAATCAAAACTACACATAATTCAAGTGAGCAGCCCTTGGGTGAGGAGACAGTGCTGCAAGGAAAGGAAAGGAACCTCCAATTCCCTAAATCTTAAAGAATGACTATCAGCAATGAAAATCAATATGGATATAAAAGATTAATACTTAATGTTTATATTGTACTTTGCTGTTTAAAATCCCCTGACCACGAGGCCCCAAATGGCCAAGGGCCACATCTTCACTCAAATCCATGAGGGTTTGTGGCACAAATATTGGAATATTGATCCTCCAGCAACAGCAGGAATGGTGAATATCACTGCAAAACCATTTTATGGAGGCAGGACCATATCCATGACCTGACTGATTATCACAATTGCCCCAGAAAACAACTGCACTCCTCTCTTGAATCAAATCACATTTATTTTAAGCCTAGTCTGGCTTCCAGGGTTGGCTTTTTAGGGTGGATTTTTTGGTTGCTTTGGTTTTACTCCTAAGTGGGGTGGCCTTTAAAATATCTTTGTAGACCAAGGCTCACTCCAGCTCTGAGTATCTGCCAGACAGCTACACCAATCTGGATTGTGGAATAAAGAAAAATATGTTCCAGATTTTCAAATAAAGGAAAAGGGAATTCTGCTTTATCGTCTTGCAGTGATTCAACCCATGAAAAAGTAAAACTCAGGGAATGAAATTACAACCTACTCTCTATATGTCTGCATTTAAAACTTTCTGTTCTACAACCTTGCCTCTCATATAAAAATATGGCCACCTAAAACAGAAAATAAAAAAAAATAATTTTATTATGTTCTCTTGACCACCAATTTTCTCCTAGCAGAAAAAAAGACTGCTACCTATTTTCCATAAAAAAACCTTTGTAGCAGTCCCAGAGGAAAAGTCAAAAGTTTGACTTGAAAAACGAAGCTACTTCAAAAGCATTGTCAAGCAGAGGTGAAGGTTTCTTAAAAATGCATAAATTAAAGCGTGGTGTATTCATAAATATCCCTGTAACTTTACACAGTTTATTTGCGAGCAAGGTGCACATTTAGGGGAGCTATAGCATTGCTGTAAAACCACCTTAAATAAAGTAGAAAATCGATTTGTTTATTAGCTCCTGTTTGGACTCTGTGTGTGTGTGTGCATGTGTGTGAAAAATGAAAGAAAAATGGCGAGTTTTTTTCAATAATAAAAAGGGAGTTGCACTGCAGGGCCCCTAAAGCTTGTGAAAAATTAAACTCGACGGATTCAAACTGTCCTATTTCCACTTCAAAAGAGAAGAGGCACTGAGCTCTTCCCAACTTATCTTCAAACGCCCAGCACCCTAGAAAGTTTCTTGAAAAAAAAAAATAAAGTCTCTCGTTCCCCCAAGCACTGTACCCGTTACTGTAGCTGCTGTCTCTCCCTCTTCTAATTATACCCATGTGAGTCTATTAATCAACTTGTAAATTATTTAGAGAGCCATGCGCTGTCTTCAGCCAGTACAAACACGCCGCATGCAAAGGCTTGCTGAAAACCAACGGAGCTCCCAAAGGGTCTCTGCAATGTTCAGACAGCTTGCAGCTCGCCAGTACAGCACTCTTAAAAACAAGAAATAACACCGAGCTTACCCCCTCAGATATCAGGATTTACTCGTGCTTTCAACTCGGAAAGTCTCGGCGAGTTTTTAACAAAGAGGAGCTGCTCTATTGTCAAATCTGCGGTTCACGCTCGGTGATGAGAATATTAATTTGATGTCAAAAAAAAAAAAAAAAAAAAAATCCCAACAAAACAACCCACCCCGAACTGAGCAAAGTGTTTGCGGTGAGACTGTGATCACAATCACCAGGGGACCCCAAGTTTCAGAGGCTACGCCAAAAAGCACCCCTTTAAAACCACTGCAGTTTAAAATAAGGGGAAATCTGTGTTTGTACAAGTAATAGTTTTTATTAGAAAACAGGAGAAATTAGGGAATTCTAGATTTTACCCCCTACGTGCAGACTGCCATTGGGGACAGCTTCAGATATTACAACTTAAAACAAAAAAAAAACAGAAAAAGGAAGAGGGAAAAAACCAACACAGATTGTGTGTGTTCAACTCTAACAGGCTGCAAACAGTGCAATGTTCTATGAATCAGTTCTCGTACCTTCTGAATCTTCATTTTGCTGGGAGAAAACCCAATTACCCAAACTAATAGCAGTTCTCCCAGCTGAAAGCAGAATTTTACTGGTTTGGGAGTGGTTTTTTCTTTTCTTTTTTTTTTTTTTTTTCCTTTCCTCTCATCTCACTTTTCCTGCCTCTATTTATTACAGCCTCACAAACAGATATATTAATTAATTAATTAGTGATCACTCCATGCTCTTCCACCACAAAAACTGGACAGAATGACAGGATGACATGCAGATTTCAACTGACTGATGTCCTCCCCTATCTTTGTGATGCCCCCCAAATGCTTCTGCTTGTCCTTTCATTCCTACAATGCAAACACCTCAAGGGGCAAACACCAGGGACATTTAGGTGGGGAAATCAGAAATCCTTTCTGAAATTTTTTTTTTGTTCTCCCAGGGTATCAAATTCTGACAGACATCTTTAAGATGGTGAACAAAGTTCATGCAGATGGAACTTTAAATTAATGTTTGTCCATGTTTTCAGTGAGACATGTCCAGCAGACTGTCCAGCCCTCCTCAGAATTGGGGCAACCTGAGGACAGGAATTCTGTTTAAAGGTCTCCTGCAGGCCTGTGGGGTCTATGAAAGACCTTTCTACACAGGCATCATGTGTCCAGGGGAGGACCAAGTCTGTGGAACTGCCTCCTCAGAACATTTCAGAAGGAATCAAACCAAATAAAATAATTTATGGGACTTGTCTTGCTGCCTGTGGGAGGGTTCTGGCCACTCACCTCTTCCTCCATTTCTTCCCAGGCTGCCCATGCAAATGGTGTGTGCTGAATTCAGCATTACTGACCAAGAGTTGATCTAACTGCAGTTAGTGACCAGAAGATTGGGCTTAGACTCCAATGTTGGTAATTTTCTGCCCAGAATGTGGTTAATAATAACTACCCAGTACTCAGTGAAACCACAACATCCTAAAGGAACAGTCTCTGCCTTTCAGACTGGTTGTCCAAAGCACAACTCCATGTTTAGGACAGGCAGAAAGCTGTCAGGTTACTGAACTTATCACCAAAAAATGCATTTTTCATTATCTAGTGTGCACCTATTGTGGACTAGAACGTCCTGGGAATTAAAAAATTAATGGGCTCAAAAATATCTTTGCTGCCTTCGTTAGGTAAAACAAATCACAGTATACAAAACTGAGGATTTTGACAAAAAGCAGGTCTTTATGAGACAGCAAACACTAGAAAATACAGAAAATGGGAATACTGGGTTGCCTTTTGGGGTGAGTAACAGAATTGTCTGGGCTGTTCCTGAAATACACGGGGTATGCACGAAGCAGCAGTACAGGAAAAACAGCACAAAGAATGTTGCTGAATCCTACAGCCATGAAGAGATCCGGGTTAGCCAAGCAGAACTGGAGCAGAACAGACAGTGGGCAGCCTCAGGAACTCAGCAATGAGTCAGCTTTGAACAGGCTGGGGTTGGAGCCCTGCTACAGCCCCACAACACGCCCCGTTGGCACATCTGAAATGACTAATTGTGTGCAATCAGTGGTGTCCACAAGAAGGGAAACACACTGAGATCAGGCCCCTGGGGGAGCATTTTAAGAATATATGAGGCATGTCCTCAAGATTTGATGGCACTGCCTTCGTTTTGACAAGTAATGATTGGAGAACAACATTTTTCCTGCTCTGCCTTTGGTTCCACTGTTCTGTGCCAATGTCACTTGCATGATTCCCCCCCCAAAGGAACAGCTAAGCCTCTTTACAACCAGAAATGTAATGAAAAGGTTGAAGTTCTAATTGCTTTTCCACTTACAACACTGTCTGCTGTTGAGCCTTTGCAAGTGAGATTTTCTGGAAACTGACTGCAGTCAATCACAGCAGGAGAATCTTTCCCCTGCTTTAACCTGGGCTGCAGCAAGAGAGCAAAGATGCCAAGATTCTTTGCCCACCTTTCCTCTTCAGTACCCTGGTGTTATTCCATTTTCTGCAAGCCTCTTGTGAGGGCAGTAATGAATTCTTGTTAGTGTTTACTAATGTAAATTCATTCTTTGTTATCCCTGGGAGAGGAGGATTAGCAAAATGACAGAACTTATTATTTCTGGTTTTGCTGGATGATATTTATCTTTATTCAGCCCTTAATTTTGTGCTGTGTCCCACCAAATAAAATAGATATGTGCATACCAGCAAATCTAAGGGAGAATTTTTAGCATAATGCACAGAAATATAGTTATGATCCCTATTAACATTCAGAAGTGTTGTACAGCTTTATCTGTGCATGCTGTATTAAAAAAAGTAATCTAAATCTGAAATAATTTCTAATTTGGAGGAAGAAAGGAATTACAGCTTCAATTTCATTTTCCTGAAATGAAAGCAGCTCCCTTGGACTAAGGATGTGCATATTTTTAGGACTGGCTAAATTATTTTACTCTACTGGGAATGCATCTCCTTTAAGGAACTTTAATGGTTAAGATGAAGTTTATAAAACACACAAAGAACATTTTAGTAAAGGAAGCTCTTAAATGAGCTATCTTTGAATAAACAGATCATCCAAACTCCCATCTCAGCCATAACTGAAATTTAGAGAGTGAGGTATTTACAATCCTCCTCTCCACAGAGATGAGCAGACACTGAAATTACAGTATGCACATAAGATTCTGAAATTAATGGATACCATGAAAGATGGGCCCAGAGCTTAAAAAGATCTCCATGTGTGAGCTAAACTGCACTCAAACCCAGCCACATTCAGGTCATCCAGATTACACAGGAAGGAATTATTCCCACACCAGGAGTCCTCAGGTCCACTGCACAACATAGTCTGAGACCTCTTGCCTTTGAGTTAAATGCTCATTCTGGGTCTCTCCAACTCAGAAAATCCTCTCCTGGATCTCTGTGTCCATTCCAGAGGACCCAACCTGTCTCTTGCAGGCTGCAGAGATTGCTGTTTCCCATTCCCACAGCCCCCACAGCAGCTCCTACTCCCAGCAGGGTGGTGGATGCTGTGGATGCACCCAGCTGGGTGCCTGCACCAGGAATGAATGCAACCCATTCACTGGAGAGGAAGTTCAGAGGTAAAATCCATCACCCTGTGCCTTGATGAAGTGCCTGACAGAGGGATGGCACCCCCAAAGTCACCTGCTGCTACTGCAGGCTGCCAAAGATCTTTTGGAAAGGCCTGGATCAGTCCTGCATCCCTGGGTGTGGTATCAAGGGAACCTCAGTTCATTTTCAAGGCTCGTGTTTCAGAACTGTCTAATTCAGCCTCAGAATTAAGCTATGGTGCAAAAAAACCCAAAAAAACAAGGGAGATTTTCAAGCTTTTCACCTTACCAACTACATTTCTTTACCAAAAACAGAGGACAATGAAGATTTCTCTTTGCTCAGGGGAGTTTTGCTCAAAATTCCATTAATACTGAAGCTTAACTGAGATTTCCCCATCTTCAGCACAATTGTCTTGTGTTTGTACCACTGGAAACCATTTGGGCTCTTGCCAGAAACAGCACTGAGAGTTCCTCTTCCAGGCCATTGCAATTTGGCAAAATAAACATTCTTCCAGCCTCCTGCAACACCATTTCTCCTCTTTAACTCCAGATATTCTCTGATTTCTAACACCCACCACCCACAGGCAGCAGGACAACTGCAACAGGCAGACATTCAAGCTGCTGCCCTCAGGAGCTTACAGCATTTATGATTTATCTGAAATCCCTGCAGAACCTTCCAAAAGCAAAGTACACTCAACATTTGTCGTGCAGTCCCCTCCCACAACCAAAAATGCTGATAGAAACGAAGCACAAAGAAATTTGAAGTTTAAAATATTTACATGAAAGTAGAGGAAACTATGGCAGCATTCTAAAAGCCAACATCCAAATATAAAATGAAACATAACATTATTGTGCTTTGAAAGCAGTTTGATACCATAGCGTGCTTTAAAAGCAGTTTGAACTGATAGCAGAATTCTTATTTTGATTTAGAGATTAAAACATGGAATTCAGGTTTTGGAACGTGCACAAGAAATCTGAATTTCACTGGAACAGTGAATATTTGCTTTGAAGACATAAAAACCCCTTAGAACTCTAATTTCTGTTATGCAGTGCTACGAATCCAACGGAATAAATGGAATTAATGGACTTTAAGGCTACTCTGATTAGAATCTGACCAACAAAAAATCACTCACAATTTGGTTTTTGCTACAAATTTGTAACTACAGTGTAATGAGACAACAACGTGCCCTACCTGGGCATCCCTCGTCAATGTAAGGCTTAATGAGTTCTCCAAGTTTTGTGTTGTCTGCAACAGCTTCCTTTAGCAGTTGCCCACAGCAAACTAACAGGAAGGAAGAACAAAAAAGACACAAGGTTAAATTTTAAAAAGGAGGCAACAAAGAAAAGAAAAAAAAAAAAAAAAAAACAACCCAGAAGCTGCATACTGGAATAAGGTCACTGAATAAAATAAAAGTTGTGTGTTTTTTGAGTTTGCTGTTAGGGTTGGTTTGGTTTTTTTTTTGGCCAAGCAGAGTGAAAAGCAAGGAGACTGAGGATATGGAATGGAAAAAAAAAAAAGAATATATTTGGCAAAGAACATATGAAAAATGGAGAGAATGATATTAATCAATTATATTTCTGAAATAATGACTCAAGGGATTGCTAGTGGCTTTCACATTTATAAACTTGTAATTACTGAATGAAGTTCCAGGTGCTGAACAGCATCTGAACCACGCTGCTGGAGGTGCAGCAGTGCTGAGCTCAGGAAGGGCCTCCCTGGATCATTTAATGATCATGTAAGGATTACATTGTAAAAACGGTGCTAATGCAATATTATCATTGATTTCAAGCACACAGAACACCAGGAGATGCAGATTTCAGGTTGGAGCCAAGACAGCTGTCCATGAAATATTCCTCTCTGGGGCTTGGACTGCACTGGCTGCCCCAGCTTGGGGAGTTTGCACAGAGGGAACCAAGACATGGAGAGGTCACACAACAGCAGAAATCCTGGTCAAAGCTCCAATTTGGTAAATATTAGCTATAGGTGCCCCTGTAGATCACTCAATTAATAATCCCAAATTGATTCCTTTCTTCCTGGAATCAATAGCACCAACAGGCACTGACTTTGATGCGAGAAGATGGAGCCCTTTAATCAGTTTATTGCTGTTAATCACACTGCCAGGCCAACAGGAGAACCCCCCCAGCAGTGTTCCTGACAAAATTCAATGTTTAAGTGACAATTTGAACCAGTTGTCCTGGAGAAGCAAATTCACATTCATCATAAATAGTGTAAAGACATAACAGAAACTCAGTGCACAGACCCCAATTTAAGACACCTAATAAGTACACACCAGAATTCAATCCAATTCATGAGACTATTTAAACACAGATTTAATTTTTTGAGTCTGTGCTTCAAGCCCAATGGCCTAATAGAAATAAAATGTATGCTGAATATTATTCTGAAAAAGGATGTTCTTCCAACTCTATATTAAGCACTTAATTCTTCTAATATTTGGGTTACAGAATATTTAAAATAAAATTCAATATATGGATAAAGCACTGGTAATGATTTTTAATAAAAAGAGCTGCAACTCTCTCATATTGTAGTCAATTAAAAAAAAAATGCAAATTTTGACCTAGATGGAACACTATGAAACCTGCAGTTTTAGAAAAAAAGTTGGAAAAAAAGTTCAAAAGGACAAGAACAAAATAATCTTTAATACATTCAAGCATGTTTTGTTTTCTATAAGCCAATTACACAATTAATAAAAATACAGCTTTGAATAAACCTACAAATATTTAGTTTTTCACGTGGTATTTTAAAATACAGCACTGGCACAATAACTGACAGCAGAAATATTCTGTCAAACCTGCCTTTTGCTTAACTAAGATGATGTGACCACTCAGCAAATTTTACACCCACCAGACATTTGTTTAAAATAATTTATGGCTACTCCACTGTTGGAAGACACTACAGAACATGGAAAATATTGCACTGATCTATCACCAAGCTGCACTTTTATACACAGAACTTTTTAACATTTAAATGCTAATCATGAACAAGTGGAATTTTTTGGACTTCCTTTACAAAAGAAAGATGATGCACTTTTAACCAACTCCTTCATTTTCTCACACATGACTTGAGAGGTGCAGAGCCTGAGCCTCCACTAAAGTTCAGAGTGAATTCTATTTTAAAATTGCCCCAATTTTGGTCAGACAGCTGAAACTGCAGACCTTACTCACGATCCACTGATCCACAGAAGAATTCAGAGCACTGCAGGAGTCTAACAGTAGGAAAACACAGATGTAAAAGGTATAAAAAATGATGAAATTATGACTAAAAACCCTTAGAGCTGGTTTGTCACAGCATATACACTTGGTTTACCCTTCTTCATTCAAATACTTTTTACTTCCCTCAAAAATTTGACACCCACAGCAATGGACTAAGAGAGACAAGGCAAGTAAGAAAGCAAAAGATAAATGATCAAGAAGAGAGAAAGGGGGAATTGAGTAAAGAGCATGATTACTGAGAACTTACTGTTGACAACATCATATTTCTGAGCTATCAGTGCTGCCTGCAGGCTCTTCCCACTGCCTGGGGGGCCAAAAAACAGAACCCGGGGTGTGAAGGGGGCAGCAGATCGGTGCCGGGTTTGGACAAAGGCAAGAACTAAAACAGGGGAGAAAGGCAAAAAAATACAGGTTTTAACCCATTTCTTAAAAAAAATTTAATATAAACATTGATTAACTACTCTCTTCTTTAAAAAATAAGCGTTTTCATGTTGATCATGGTTTATTTTATCTCTGAAACATCCAGACTCTGCAGCCAAAATCAGGACACTGATAAAACTGTCCTGTCAGCAATTTATTCTGAGAGGTATTTTAGAAATCTTACTATCATTACACTCCTCTTTCTTTTATCAGTGCCTGTCAAACCATTTTAAAGAGCAGATTCAATTAATAATTGCTCTCTTGCCGTGTTGTTTTTAGCAGAAGTAATTTTTGCTTGATAGCTACAATTTTACCATGCAAATTATAGAGGGCTGTAATTACATTTAATACTTTCTGCAGTTTCTGAACAAATATTTAAGTGTAAAAACTCGGGATGTTAAATTAATGACATTTATCCAGCTGTGTGTGATTAAGGCTCCTAATTACAATATTACAGACTTGTAGCTCAGTGTGTCATGACACTGCTCAGCATCGACAACACGGAACTGAGGGTGGATGTTTTATTCTTTTACCCATCCTTTTTGTGTAACTTGGAAAGAATATTTGAGCTTCTCTGCCTGATTCCACTCGTTTGCTGGACATCATCCTCCTAAATTTTGCTTCAAGCAGGAAATAACACCTTTAGCTCAACCTGCAGGTTTGGAAAGACCACGGGACGTGTGAAGCATCATCAGCCTTGCCGCATTACAGAGACCTGGACTTTGTTCCAATCCCAAAAGAGAGCCTGAGAGATCACCAAGAAGCCAAAAGATGTCACAGCTTTGGCAGTGAGGACAAATTGGGATTGTATTTGGACACGGCTGTGCCCATTTGATGGCTGAGAATGCCAGACAAGGGAGCAGCTCAAGCCATGCAAGTTTCCCAGGGATCAGTCAAATGCCAAGGCTAAATTTGTGGCACTGATCCCACCTGCCATGGTTGGCCACGACTAAAGCAGCAAGGACACATCTGCACAGGCTCTGATTCCTCTGGGACTGCAGTGGATACAACTAAAGGTGAGCCCAGACGAGCTGCAGCCTTTTGTGAGACCTTCAGCTCCAATAAAAGACTCTCTAAAGAGTCCTTGTCATATAAAAAGTGTTTTAGGCTAAGGAATAGGACAAACTTCAACATGGCTGTTTGCATGAGTCATAAGCTATATCAGAAAAGCACAAAAGGATTGGTGGGGAACATCCTGAGGATCAGGATTTGAAGTGCCATTGTCAACACATTGCTCTGTACCAACAATTTCTCAGAGAACCCTCCCTTTAGGCACTTTGGTACGATTAGAAAATCATTTCTAATAAAGAAGCACCTCCAGAAAACTCCAATTTCTACATAGCAGCCCTAAAGTGCTGAGAAACTAAAACTGCAACCCATCTCCTCCTGCAGTGCTGGAATCCTGCACTGCCCAGCTGAATTGGGTGTTACATCCCACATCAGGGCAGCACCAACTGCACTCAAGTACACAAAATTTTAGTTGTGTGAAACAACCACAATACTGCTCGTATTTATGAGAGATCTCCTCTTTTTAAAAAAAAACTCCAGCTGGGGCAATAAAAATCTATACAAAACCCTTGGAAAATCCTACCAGAAAATAGTGTTTGTTTCATGGCTTCCTAAACCCTGAGTATCAGCTACCCAAGCAGTGCTCCAGTTATTCTGAACATTTTCCACAACCCAGTGTAGTGAAAAGCACAAACATTACAGGCAAAGCACCCTGCTTACAAATGATGCTTAATTTGCAGTAAATAACCAAGTTAATTAGGAGTAATGATCCCCTAGACAGTCTACACATCTAATTATTCTTTAAAAAAAAAATCTGGCTGCTTGATGCACTGCAGAAAAAAGATCTAGAGAGGATTTTTTCATTCCAGTTTTCAATTTATCTCACTACATTATTAATTAATAATAATTAATATTCAGGCACTCACATTTTTATTTACAATTCAAGGCATGAATTCTTTATGAATGATGATATGAACTTTTAAATTTAATTAAGTAATTTAGAGGTAATTAATGTGTAAATTCAGAATATAAACTTCCTACTTGTTTATCTTAAAAGTGCAGCACTTGTTATTAAAAAAAGAGACCTTTTTGAGATGCAAAATTACTGGGATATAAGAGATCATCTGCAGACTGACAGCTACAAAGTACATCATCAATTGGAGTTTCTGGCAGTTTCCTTATTCTCTTCTAGAAGGATCAACATTAAAAGTCAGACTGCATTACAGTCAAGCAAAGGCAAACAAGAATTGTTGAACAGGAAAGCTCCCAGCACAAACAGCTTTTAAACAATGAAATGTTCCTGGCTTTGAACTACTCCTCCTTGTTGTTCTCAACACTTTGGAAGGTACTGGCCCTTTGGGAGATGAACAGTTGAGCCACAGGGCTCTGTTTTAGAAGAGAGACTCACAGAAATGATGGTGACATTTGCTCTACTGAGTCAGCTTTTCCTTGGCAGGACTGTGAGCTAAGACTTTCCAGTTATCTGCCCTTACTCCAGTAAAATAATTACCAGGAGCAGCCCAAATGCTGTTCTAGAGAGAGCACAACTCAGCTGGGAGCCATCTGTGTTCCCTAATCCTACAAAGTGACTCTAAGAGCCAGGCACTACCCCTCAAACAGGACTCTCTCAGCTTGCCACAAAGCACATATTTACCCTGGGAGAGAACATCCACGGAGGGCTGGTCTGCATTGATGGATTTCAGAACTTTCTGGTAGATGTGGAAAATCTCTGGGAAGTTTCTGTGATATTCCAGCAGCTTCTTGGACACCTCCTGCTCAGAGAGATCTTCTGGTTTCACCAACCTCTGCTGCACCAGGGGGTCACTTGGCCAGTCAAAGGTTGTGTGGAAAACCTCTACAGGGAACACGGTTAGGAACTAAGTGCATGATTAAACAGGTCTCTAATTAAGAATTTCCCTCTAAATTCCACTCCTGAAAACATCCAACCTGATTTTTTTATTGAGCAATATCAGGATTTTATCTCGTGATGGATGATTGAAGCTAAAATTCAACAGACAATACAGAGCTGAGTCTATTTGACCGTTTATTTTATAGAAATGCTTTTATTTAACCTAATGGAAATGATTTTATTTACTCTAAAAGCATCCCTGCACCTCAGAGACAAAGCAGGACCTAGCAGAGATGCACAGCAAAATTATAAACTCATATGGACAGATCTAACCTTTCAATATTCTGTACTGCCACCACTGTTTGTAGGCTCAATACTGAGCTTTTTATTTCCCTGCCTTTTATTGGCACTGAAAATAATGCAACGTCCACAAGTACCACTTCCAAACAGCTGAAATTCATCAATATAAATTCCTACCAGTTCTTAAATGGATCCCATTTAAATTTTAATCCCATCTGTAGTACTACAAGGTTTCTGAGAGCAAGCAACATTGCAGTCTGCAGTGGAGGCCAGGAACAAACATACTGCACCTTGTGTGAGGGGATCGAGCCTTTTCCCACCACTCCTCTCAATCAGCACAGTGTCTGGGGCATAGAGCATAACTAGGCAAGAGAAAGGAGAAAAAGCAGAAGACATTAAAAAGTGTAGCTCTTGTTGATTATTTGCTTTAGTCCCTGTAACTGTTCAGATGGATCCTAATATTGAAGGTGGCTGAACTGATCTCGAGCACGTTTGCTTCATTCTCCTTTCCCACCATTCTCCCTGCAAGGATTTTACTTCACTTGTAATCAGAATTTTGGTTCATCCACTAAACAAAACAGTGGGATAAAATAACCATGAATGCAGTACCCATGGGCACTAGCTGTCCCCATTATCCAAAACCATCACCACCAGCAGGAAACAAATGTCTCTGGAGCCTCAGACAGGAGTTCCCACTGGGCTCTCAGACTGATTCTCTTCCACACCACAAAACATTACTTTTCACCCAGGTGCTTTGGTGGTGGGGGCAGTGAAATGGATTTTGTTTTATAATCTTACAGAAAAGGGTCCAAACTTGATTAGAAAGCATCAAAAGAGGAAGAATCTGTCGGTGCCCTGGGTTGCTTTTGGCTAATCATCCTTGCAGTTAAACACTGTAATTTAATTACAATTTTCAGTGCATTTGGTTACAGGTTTCAAACAAGTTCTTTTTATGACTTTCTTCTCTGTGTTAAATGGCTTTTTCAGGCACTTTTCTCCCTGTTAAGGTACTCACACACTGTAAATCTCATCTCCTCTCAATCTTCTTTTTGATTAACTAGACAGACAGAGCTTTCAGATTCTCATTCAGGTCTTGGTGGCACAGATATAATTGTGAGCAAAACTCAACTTCAGATGTTATTAGGTATATTAAAAATACATGCAAGTACTAGACATTAAACATTTTTGCCTAACTCTGCTGCAGTGATTCTGAGTTCTTCATTAACAGTTGAATATCATCCAAATCAAATCCAAAGTGACAATTCATCAAGTTGGATAAATTCTGTTCACTGTGCACTGGCAAGCTCTGCATTTATCATTTCACACTGCATTCCACACAACTGCAGTAATTTTTTTATATTCTAAGTAGGTCCTTTAACTATAATTTGGGACAAATGGCTTCTCCTCTATGGCAAGGGCAGCTGTTAAGGTCTTGTCTAGTAAAACATTCCACCCAAAACCAGCCAGAATCCACCCCTGCTCTGAAGGTCAAGCTTAAAATCATCATGTTTCCACTTCACTTGGTGGAATTTACATTCCCCTAATTCAACAGAAGTATAAATTTGTGTTTAGTACATGAGGAACTGGTTTAGTCTGAGGATGAAAGCTGATTTTTAGAGATGGAAGTCAGAAGCTGCTGCTTTTAAGTGCTTTAAAACACTTGGTGTAGGGTCTGGAATTTACAGAGCTCTGATGTGGAAGGAGAAAAGGGTGTGGAAGACAGGGCTTAAAGTCTCCCAGGTTACCTTAGGCTTTCAACCCTACTGAAGTATTCTGCTGTCTGGTGACTCTGTCTCCAGCACTGGTATTGAATTTATTGAGGATTTTTTGGGACAAACTTTTCTAGTCTTTCCTCCTGGTTGCAATCACACACAAACCTTGTACTGCTTACCAACATGCCTAGGAAAAATGCCAGATGATTGCAGCATCCATGCCTGCTCCCGATTTTCAGGGAAGCCTTCCAAAATCCACCCCTATTGAACAAAAACATGAAGCAGTTATTGATCCTGGAAGAGAAAAAAAAACCAAAACTGATACTAAATCTCAGTGCTATTTACACAAAAATTACCTCATTCTGATCCCTCCACAGCACAGCATTTCTCATGGATGCTTGTGAGAGAAGAAAGCAAACATGGAGCTCTGATATTTTTGTGAAATGCCTGCCCTGATTCCACTGCCACACAGCAATGGGAACTTATGGACTGTAGCAATAATTTTTTTTCTCATGTTTCAATCTTAAAAATAAAAACAAACCAACTTCTATCTCGAATAAAAACAACCCAAAACAATTTCTACAGTTTTGAAATATTCAAAAGGATACCAGCCCACACTGTGTATATGTATATATATAAAAAAAAAAAGAGCTAAACAAATCTAAAGACAGATTTCATGCCAAGAATACTGAGGAAAATATGCACGCTTTCATTATTTTCTTAAATTATACAGGAAAACTCACAGTAATGGAACCAGCGTTCCCAGAGCTAATGAAGCAACAGAGCAAAAGAAAGAAAAAAGAAAAAAGAGCCTTTTGCTCCCTTAAGTCCTTGTTATAGCCAGCTAAGTGTTGGATTGAGCATCTTTAAAAAAACATTTACAGATCTGTGAAATACTGTCAGAGAGCTGCAGCCTCGCTCAGTTTTTGTCTGATGAGTATTTGAAATCTAATCCACTTCCCAGGCTCAAGCCTGAATTTTCTGAACTCTCCCTAATTTATCTGTTAGTTGCCTGAGCACACAAGTCCTTGCTGTTCCATCCCATCCCTCAAAATAACTTTGTGATACCGCAGTAAATCTGGGAGCCATCTTCGTGCTGAAATAAAGGAGATATTTTAATATTGCATTAGCTGGCAATCATTATCATCTCCCAGATAAATCTGGTGCTCTGTCAGTGTGGGGTCCAAAGGTTCCCCAAGTATTTCAGGGAAATCTATCTCCAGGACTTCTGTGGGAGGGAATGGGCCATTCCAATTACACAAGAAAATAGAGCAGACTATTTAAAATTCCTTAATTAGCCTGGTTTCAGGAACATGTCATCCTGCTGACAGATGTAGAAAACACAAGACTCAAGTAACTGCAAGCCATTTTTGCCACTCCCAATGTTTGCTCTGCCAAATTAGAATGAACCACTGGCTGAGGTCACACAGGTGCTGAGAAATCAATTTATCCCTTGGGACTTGCAGAAGGCAAAGCTGCACAATGTTTGTAGTGCTATGCCAGGAACTTCAGCACTAGTTTGGAATATACTGTGTACAATATATATATATATATTTTTATA
>WAAE01003016.1:0-15212 GCA_013400495.1 Nicator chloris
TACTTTTCTCTGCCATCCCAAAAATCCTGTAACAACAATTGGATTGTCCCCAAAATGAAAACTCTGAATTTAATGCTATATCTTGTGATTTCTTTATCACTAATCATTCTTTTATACATATATATATATATGTATTACATGACCTGATGCATAAATACACATGCTGAAGAAACCAACAGGTACTTCCTATCAAAATTGATAACATAGTTATGCCTTGTGGGAAATAGTAGACCTTAGGAGATCAATGTTCACCAAAAACACTCAACAATAGTGTGCACATACGTAGTGGATGCTTTTATAGCATGGATGCAAGAGGTGCCTGTAACCACCACTGTATGAGGTAAAAGTCAAAGTGTCTGTAGTCAAGGGGTAGATTGTGGCAGGATCTTTCACCCCCTGGTACAGCAGAAACTTATCTCCCTGTCACATATGGCTCAAGTCAGGCCAGAATGGTTTGTCATGTGATGAATTATCCCAGCTGAAAACCTCCTTAGCCAGCAATAAATATCCTCTCTTAAATGGTGAAAAAGGATAAACCAAAATTAGTGATTACAGAACACAAGCACTTTTTACAGCTATAAAAGACGACTATGATTTTCATGAAATCAGAAACCTCTTACACATTCTCTGAGTGTGTGGAGAGTTCTCCTCAGTGCTAAGACTTTAGCATCGAGATACTTCCCCAGGGATTGAGAGGAATTAGGAGATTCTCTGTGTTATGTGGGGTCATTGGTTGGAGACAGAAACAACAGGATTCACCAAGGGTCATCAACAAAGGGCGTGTTTTATTGTTCAGAACCCTCATATAGGGGGTTCAAATTTTCTCGGCTTGGACAGTCGATTGGTTGGGATCTCTGCACCTCCCAACTCCTTAGCCAGTGATATGTCTGCATTCAGGATTGGACATGATTGGTTGGGGGCTCTCTGTTTAGGTTTGAATCTAACCTATCCTTACCATACCCGAGGACTTGTTTTACTTCTAGGCTGGTTGAGTTTGGGGGTCTGATATGGCCAAATTTATCTGGCAGCTGCAGACCAGCTGCAGCTGTGACACTCTGCACACCACTATCATTCATTGGTGAGTGACAGTGGCTCCTAATTTATAGTATTTCTTCGCTAGCTGTAATATAGGTACCTTTATTATCGTGCTCTGTATTTTATCTACCAGTACTGTTTCTTTTGTTTATCCTGTGTACTAAGTAAATCTGTTTAAAGTCTTATGTCTGTTTTCCTTGGCCTCTTCAATAAATAATTCATGTTGTAATAGGCCTGATTGGTCATTATTAAGAATTTGCAGGCAAGAGTGGGTTTTGGGGTGCTGGTCGCCTCAATAAAGCTGCTGTCTACTGCCAGAAACCTGTCAAAGGCAGGGACTTGTCTAAGCTCTCCCCTCTCCCCTTCGTAACACTAGCCTTAGAAAAGGTAGGAGGAAAAGATAAGAGAATGAATCAATGTTGTTCTTCCTGCTGTATTGGGCACCATTGTTTGAAATGCCATGGCCAGTGGGAGGAGGATGATGTAGAAATTATAGTGGCATCAGATGTGGGAGATATGGGGATAGAGAATCTATTTGTGTCTGATAATGGGGAAGCACAATGAGGGGGTTGGCGGTTGAGTGGGAGGCAAGAGTTAAGTTCAAGTCTGGTGGTGGGGTGAACCCAGGGTAAACAGGAGGTGGTAGCTCCACTCCAGGAGGGGGTGGGGTCTCACAGCCCCGTAGTGGTAAAGGTACCTTTCTTCACGACTGATCTCAAGGCATGGGTGAGATGGGCAGGGCCCTATAGAAAGGATCTGGAGAGAGTATCTAAAGTATTTGAAACCATTCTCAAGACCCAGAAGATGGACTGGGGGGAAATACAAGTTCTGCTAGATAATATATTAGATTCTACAGAAAGAGAGATGGTACTCAGGACTGCTAGGAGGGAGCTGGAAAGGACAGACACAGAAGGTAGGTTACCAGGAACTGCTGAAGAGCATTTTCCCTCCCATGACCCCCATTGGGACCCGAACACCAGGTAAGAGAGGACTTTCCTGGAACAATATCAAAGGTGGATATTAGTTGGCTTTAAACACGCAATGCCAAAAGCAATCAGTTGGTCAAAACTTTATGAGGTGAAACAAGAACCGCATGAGTTTCCTACTGCATTTGCAGAACACCTAAGGGCAACTGCCAGGAGATACACTAATACTGATCCCAAAAAAACAGAAGAACCTGTACAGATGGCTTCCATATTCATGGGGAACTCAGCAGCGGATAATAGAAAGAAGCTACAAAACCTGGAGGAAGCAGACTCTTGTGACCTAGGGAAACTTTTAGAAGCAGCCTGGACAGTTTTTAATAATAGGGGAGAAAAGGAAGAAAATAAGATCTAGGAGAGGAAAAAGGAGAAGGAGGAAAAATAAAAGGGAAATGGAAATAGATAAGAGAGAAAGGCGTAGGGATGCAAAGCTAATAGCAGCTCTGAAAGAAGTGCCATTTAATCACAAAATGGGTAGGGGCTCTGCCCAAGGACTGAAGCTGAATCAATGTTCATATTGTAGAGGATCCAGGCATTGGAAAGAGGAATGTCCCCAGAGGCAGAAGAGGTAACAGAGCTACTTCTACATGAGGATTGAAGGGGACAGGGGGTAGAAACTGCAGCTGAACTTCTGATTACAATAGAGCTCGAGAAGCAGAAAATGGACTTTTTAATAGACACTGGGGCCACTAATTCAATATTAAATACAAACCAGGGAAAATTAGGCCAAGAAACTGTAAATGTTGTTGGTGCAACAGGGAAAGCAGAAAAATGAACATGCTTTAACTCCATTAGCTTTAAATTCAGAAAACAGTGGATAATACACCGATTTTTAAATGTGCCTGAGTCTCTGGTTCCTCTTTCAGGAAGAGATCTGTTAAGTAAATCGGGGGCTCAGATTGTATTTAAAGTTAGACAAATACAATTATTAGTACCCGAGACTAAAGCCATCGAGGCAAGGACTTTTATGTTGCAGGGAACACTGGAACCAGACAATTCTGGAAGAATACCAGAAGCAGTAGAAAATGCAGTATCACCCCGGTTTGGGCCAGCGGAACTCCAGGCCATTCCTCACAAGCTCAGCTTGTAAGCGTTACCCTAAAGCCTGGATCAAAACTGGAAAGGCAGAAACAATATCCTTTCAAATAGAAGCTAGAAGGGGAATTGAGAGTCTAATAGAAAATTTCAGGGAAATTGGATTGTTGATAATGTGAGTCAGAATACAATATTCCTATTTTGCCAGTTAAAAAGCCTGGGATGGATAAGTACAGGTTGGTGCAAGGCTTATGAATGATTAATCAAATAGTCCAGGATACCCATCCTGTTGTAGCCAATCCCTATATCCTGTTAACAGCCCTTACGGAATATCACCAATGGCTTACAGTGATAGATTTGAAGGATGCCTTCTCTTGCATACCTCTTGATAAGCAAAGTCAGGGCGTTTTTGCCTTTGAATGGGAAAATCTTCAAACTGGCCAGACGACTCAGCTTATCTGGATTGTATAACCACAAGGATTTAAAAATAGCCCAGCGATTTTGGGGAACCAACTGGCAAAATAATTAGAGGTTTGGAAGAAGGAGAACCCTGAAGGGGTATGTGGATGACATCTTACTAGCAACTGAAACTAATGAAAAGTGCATAGAATTGACTATCAGTCTTCTAAATTTCCTAGGCCAAGGAGGCTTCAAAGTATCCTGGGAAAAAGCTTGAATTATGAGGCAGCAAGTTACCTACCTGGGATTTGAAATAGTACCAGGACAGTGGAGGCTGAGAACAGACAGAAAAGAAGCTATCTGCCAAGTACCCCAACCTGCCACTGCCCAAGATTTAAGAGCATTCTTAGGTATGGCTAGATGGTGTAGACTGTGGGTCTCAAATTATGGACTTTTGGTCAAACTATTGTATGGGCTTTTAAAGGACGCCTCGGAAGGACCTTTGATTTGGACTCCTGAGAGTGAACATACATTCTGTAACTTAAAGATAGCCCTGATGTCTGCACCTGCCTTAGGACTTCCAGACTTAACAAAACCCTTTGAGCTTTTGGTGCACAAATGACAGCATGTCACCCTTGGAGTTCTGGCTTAGAAAGTAGGACACTTCAAGAGGCCTGTGGGGTACTTTTTAAAATAACTAGACAAGGTCAGCCAGGGATGGCCCAGATGTCTGCTGTTCTCCTCATGCAAGAGGCCAGGAAATTGACTTTGGGACAAAAGATAGTAGTGTATACTTGGCACATCGTATCTACTGCCTTCAGACAAAGAGGGGGGCATTGGCTTTCCCCGAGTCGTATGCTGAAAGACTATTCTAATGGAGCAAGATGTGGAGTTAAAAGTAACCACAGCGATAAATCCAGCCCAATTTCTCAATACCCAAATGCAAGGAGAAGAGCCATCGACACATGATTGCTTTCAGACAATTGAGCAAGTTTATGCAAGCTGACCAGACCTACAAGACACACCCACTGAAGATCCAGAGATAGAGTTTTTTATGGACAGAAGTAGCTTTGTGCAAGATGGAAGATGAAAAGCCAGCTATGCCGTAGTCACATCAACCAAAATAATAGAAGCTACCCTGCTGCCTGCAGACCCCTCAGCATAAAGGGCAGAGCTCATAGTGCTACAAAGAGCCTTGGAAATGGCAGCAGGAAAAAGAACAAACATATGGACTGACTCAAAATATGCTTTTAGCATTGTCCATGCCCATAGAGCTATATGGAAGGAAAAAGGCCTATTAACAGGACAAGGATTTCTGATTAAATATAAACAAGAAATACTGTCCCTCCTTGATGCTACCCAACTGCCCAAAGAAGTGTCTGTACTACACTGCAAAGTACACCAACGTGGGGATTCCCAAATTCATATAGGAGATAGACTTGCAGATAAAGTTGCACAAGAGGTTGCGCAACAAGGCATCCTACTGTTAATACCTAAGAAAGCTACCTCACTCCCAGAAGTTAGCCCTGGATATAGTCAAGCAGATTTTAAATTAGCTACTTATATAAAGGCCCAGAATAAAGAGGGTGAGTGGTTGGTAATTCCCAATAACCAGGTCATAGTCCCACCACAACTAATGTTGAAAATTGTAATAGAGAAACATCAGCAAACCTGTCGGCGATTGATAAAGATGGGACTCCATTGCTTGCATGCAAGAAGCTGATTTATATACTCTTACAGCTTTAGGTAAAATTTTCCACTGCCAAGCAATAACTACATTGTTCATGTTTCTTAACAATATTGCTAATCACCATCTCCCAGGTACAGTTTTACATGACTACCTTAAAACAAAGTACCACATTCCTTTTCGCTTCCTCCCTTATATTTCTGTTTGAACTTCCCATGGTTTCTGATCAACAAGAGCCAGGATGTTTGGACCATCCACCATGTCTAAAGTACTCTCTGCTCCACTACCCAGCTGCCCCGCTATACAAACCTATTGGGGAATTGATGCTATGATGACAAGTCTATGGACTCAGTGACTCAGAGTCTGTATGACAAAAATTGTCAGGTCTGTTACAGAAAAATGCCTGATGTATCTTAGAAATACTCTTTTGAATTCAAAAAGACTGCCTTCAGGAATCACTAAAAGAGGAAACACTGCTGGGGATTACTGGCAAATTGACTTTTCTGAGCTACCATGCCTCTTAATATTAGTAGATATCTTTCCTGGGTGGCCAGAAGTTTTCCCCTGCTGCACCAACAAGGCCAGGGAAGTCACCAAGGTACTCCTCAAAAAGATCATACACAGGTTCACAGTGCCTGTAGGGATGTTATCTGATAGGGGACCTCATTTTATGTCTGAAATTTTACAGTAACTTAGTAAGCAGTTGGGTATAAATTAAGATTTATACTCCATGGAGACTGCAATTTAGCGGAAGGGTTGAGTGGATGAATGAAACTTTAAAGAGACAAATTAGCAAAATGTGTCAGGAAACTCTTGAAATGGCCAGAGATGTTACCACTAGCCTTGTTACGAATTAGAGTACAGCCCCAAACTAACCTGAAGGTGAGCACCTATGAGTTGATGTTTGGAAGACTGCATTCTGTTACAACCTTCCCTGGGTGTGAGGAACAAACTGGGAATCAGGAAATAGAAAAATATTTCATTTCATTAGGGAAATCCTTGAATTAACTAAAAATGTTTATCATTCTCTCAGAACCTCTTGCCATAGACACCCCAGTTCATTTATTTCAGCCTGGGGGTCACGTATACATCAAGACCTGGAAATATGAGCCACTTCAGGAGCAGTGGAAAGGACCTTATCTAGTTCTGTTGACAACAAGAACAGCTGTGAGAGGAATTAACTCCTGGATTCATTGCACCCAAATTAAGAGGGCTCCCAATTCAGAGTGAACAGTTCAAAACACTAGATTGCTGCAGGTGAAAATTTCGAAGACATCTTGTGGTGGTTTGGTAAGGAAGTGATTCTTTTGAGGAAGTTATAGTAAAACTAATTAGTGACTGGCTTTGAAGTTGATAGCTTAATTGACTAATTAGAAAAGTGACACACTTCTGCGAACACACAGAGTTAAAAATTGGAGAAATTGCGGGAAGAGTCCTTTTTTTTCTGCTTTGGAACAGGTAATAGGGTTGGTCTTGCTCTGCCATGTGGCCCCCCAGGGCCTGGCGGGCCAGTCTGGCCTGGCTGGGCCCTCGGGCTCAGCAGCTGCTAGCAGGGAAGGGGAAGCCACGGCTATTAACATCCGGCTGACCTTAAGGCCTGTCCCTGCTGCCGGCCGAGCCTAGAGAGATGTTCCCCCAGGCCCCTGGGAGCAGCTCTGAGCCCAGACTGGGCCGGGCTCACCCCATGAGACCGAGGGGTGGCGGGGAGGCATCCACCAACCTGACTACTGAGATCCTGGCCACCGTTCCTGAGCCTTCCCCCATCGGTGCAGCTTTGAAATCCAACAGCTGTGCAGCCAGAGCGGCCGCCACCCGGCAGAGATCACATGACCATCTACAAGCCCAGGCGAGATGTTAACTCTTTCCTTGACAGATGGGACTTACAAAGCACTAACCCTTCTCTGAGTGAGAGGAAAAAGAGTAAAACGTGGGGAGACACAGCATGAGACTGAAGTCAGAAAAGAGAGAGAGAGAGAGAGAGAGAGAGTGTGTGTGTGTAAAAATCCTAATTGAGAGGAGATGGAGAAACTGCCTTAGTTTTAGGCTAAAAGTCTTTTATGAGCCATGGTAATGAACTGTAATATATTAGAATATCCCTTTAAATCATGAAAAATATGGATTAGGGAGATGATTGTTCAGATTGTAAGTTGAAGCAAAAGTATTTGTGATAGACTAAGTGAATACTTGTTGTTGTTGCCGTGCAAACAAATGACACAAACTTGACTCTTCCCAGACCGAAGAAGTCTAACTTTATTAAACAAACAAAGTCTCTTTTATAGATTTTCACACAGCTGGACATGATTGGTCCATTGATCACCACCCCATCACCATGATTGGCTAATTAAAAACAACACCTCTATGTAAACAAGTTCCAGGTGCAGGGTTATTTACATTTTTTCATCTCCGTGTTCTCAGGATATGTTTTGAGAAAACTTATCTCTTCAACAGCCTCGCTGCTGCCTGAAAGAACCAGCAGCAGCCTAGGAGGCTAAAATGAAACCCACAAATACTGATCTTATGAGAAGCTGTAGTCCTATGAGAAGTTTAAACAGATAGGGAGAGATGAGATAAGAAGCCCTCTGCCCCAGGGAAGAAAAGAGATCTCTGTTCCTTGAAATGAAGAAAATCCTTTGCGTTTAAACTGTCCATCTTTAAAAATGACACCCCAGTTGTATCCATAACCCATAAGCAGCTGGTAAGAAAGCTACCAATAGGAGGGACTTCACAAAAACAGGTTCCCAGGCGGCTGTTTTTTGTGAGAATTAAAACCCACAAGAGAACTGTTCTATGTTGTCGGTGGGGAAATTCCATGGCAGACTAAAAGAGACGTCTCTCTCCAAATGAACTGATAAAGGACATTATTTTATGAGTGGTAAACTGACTAAAAGTTCCAGGTTTTGTCTCTTTATGTTGTTAGTGAGAAAGTGAACAGTTTGTTGGGGAAGTGTTTTGAAAGTTTCATTTTGATTCTCATTCTCTTCTTTTAGTGTTTGTTAATAAACCTATCTTTATACCCTTTAAGTTTAAGCCTGCTTTGCTTTTCTCCTAATCCTATCTCACAGCAGGAATCTAGGAGGCACGCAGACCACTACACTAAATTTAAAAAACAAAAATTGGCAAATGTAAAACCACTACATTTTGGTGTTTCCGCCCGGTTTCGACAAACTAAAACCATCACATGTCTGTAAACAAGCAGTGAAATGTCTAGATTAATATTTATGGGGATCACTTTAGGAGAAGGTGTTGAAGAAAATGTAATAGACTTTAATCCAAGGGTTTGGTAAAATGCACAATCTGTCCAGCATTACAGCCTGCCTCCCTATCCCCAATTCAGCAGGGGAACCTATTCCTTGGGGAAATATCCCTATAAATCTCCATGGTGATTCAATATAATAATTTGACTTGGCAAGTAAAGAAACTATCCAAAGCCGCAGAAAAGGGATTCCAAATTATAAGTAGACGAATAAAAGCAAATACTAAAATGACGTTACAAAACAGAATGGCCTTAAATCTATTCCTGGCCAAAGAACAAGGGCTTTGAGGGTATTTAAAATTGGATAGAGAACATTGTTGTGTACACATCCCAAATGGAACAGAAGATCTTGAAAGATAACAAAATGCGGCAAGTTGCTGAAGACAGCAATGCTATCCAAACAGCCTCTGAAACTAATTGCTTCAACAAAATTCTTCAAGGAATAGGAGGATAGTCCTTGAAAGGATGGCTGGGATACTGGAAACCATTATAGTTGTGATTGCAATAGTAAAAATTATTAGCACTGCTATTTGTTGTGTTTGCAAAATGATCGATCATAATTTCGCAGGAATATATGTGACTATAGATGAAACCTGAGTTGAAACTTGTCAAATGGCCTTAAGGAATTTGAGAAGTTTCAAATGGGGGAATTGATACCAAAGGGTTAATATAAGAACAAAAAGCTCTACTGTGTCTGTGTACTTTTAGCAAAGAAACAGGATGTGCAGAATCTGCTTACTGAGCAAGGACAGAAGGGAATTTGGGAGGGGAGTATATCTGGCCTAGGAGTGCAGCCACAGCCAAAATAAGACCATAAAAGGGACTGAACCAGGGGAAGGTGTAAGAGACGGTCTGAAGATCCCTCATCTATGCCTCATGACCATCATCAAGGACAAAGCCTGAGATCCCAAGGACAGAGACTGAGACCCCAAAGAACAGCAGCTTTCTGGGCCTGGCTGAGGTGGGATGCCTGCCAAGTTTCGTCTGCAGGTGGGTGTTCACCGGACTAAAAACTGGTCCCATGGCAACCTGTGCAGGAACAATGGACATGTCATGGTGGACTGGCTACTAGCTGTGCTAGAGCTGCAGAACTGGACTGGCCATACTGCAATGGCTGTGCTTACAGAATTGGGCCTGTTCTGTACCTGTCCTGGCCTGTCCTGGATTTGTTCTCTCAGCAGACCGATCCACCACCTTTTTGGCCAGGTGCCCCCCGCTTTGAAAAATACTATAAAACCCTAAAGGACAGAGACTCACTTTGAGATCTCCCGGACGGATGAAGACAATCTATTGGCCAAGGACCACAAGGATTCATCTCTTCATTGGTAGTTATATTCCCCTCACCCTTTTTATCTCTCTCTCTCTAATCCTTTTACTTCTTCTCCTTCCCTCTATCGCATATCGTGATTGCACTCAATAAAGTGCACTGCTGCTTAAGTGAACTGATGTCCCCTGCTGTGTCTTTTGTGCTCTGAGATCACTAAATGAACCATCACTACCCCCGCTTGTATTAGCGGATCGTGACAGAAGGTTTTATTGTAATGAGCAATTATAATATGTATGAGATTTCTGGGAATTACGACGCATATGTACATGTGTTGGTTTGGCATGGCCTGGTTTTTGGTAGCGGGGGGGGGGGGCCACAGAGGTGGCTTCTGTCAGAAGCTGCTAGAAGCTTCCACCATGTCTGACAGAGCCAATCCCTGATGGTCCTGAGGAGGGACATGCTGCTGGCCAAAAATGGGCCGATTAGAAAGGTTGGCAACGCTTCCGTGATAACGTATTTAAGAAGAAAAACAAAACAAAGTGGAACACGTGCAGTTTTTTCTTCTAGTCAGAGAAGCGAAGGAGGTGAGAACATGTGAGGAAAAACAACATGGAGACACCAAGGTCAGTGAAGAAGGAGCAGAAGGAGATGCTCCAGGCCCCAGAGTCAAGATTCTTCTGCAGGCTGTGGTGATGACCATGGTGAAGCAGGCTGTCCCTCTGCAGCCTATGGGGATCCACGGGGGATGCAGAGATCCACTCGCAGCCCGTGGGGGAAGTGCTCATGCCGGAGTGGGTGGATGCCTGGAGGAGGCTGTGTTCCAGTGGGGGACCCAGTGGAGCAGCCTGTCCTTGGAGAACTGCACTCCGTGGAAGGGTGACACATGCCGCAGCAGTTTTGGGAGGACTGTGTGCCCGTGGGAGGGACTCACATTTCAGCAGTTTTGGGAGGACTGCTGCTCGTGAGATTTGAGCCATGCTGGAGAAGTTCACAGAGAACTGTCTCCAGTGGAACAGACCCCACGGTGCAGCAGGGGAAGATTTCTATCCCTGAGCAACGGATAAAACCTTGGGTGATGAACTGACCAAACCCCCATCCCCTGTCTCCCTGCACTGTCGGTGGGAAGGAGGGAGAGGTTGGGGGAAAAAAGGTTTTTTTAAGGGCTTATTTTACTTCTCATTATCCTCCTCTGACTCTGTTAGTAATAAATTCACTTTGTACCTCCAAGCTGAGCCTGTTTTGACCTTGGAGTGTTTTGTCCCGGTCCTTATCTCAACTGACGAACCCTTCGTTAATTTTTTTCTCCTCTGCTCAGCTGTGGCAGGGGAGGGTGAGCGAGCAGCATTTGTGGGTGCTTGGTGTTGGGCCACTGTCAAACCACAACAGTATGTGATGAATGTATGTAAGCAATGCACCTGCAGAGGACTGGAATGCTCACTAGGTGAAGCTATCCCCCACACATCCGGGCCTGCAATAAATAATGCCTGCTTCTTAATGCTACATTGGTGTTAAAGAGTTCTATTTACCCAACTTTCAGTGATTTTTGGTGATACATTTACCTATGCAATATAATGTCTTCCTTGTAGGTATATCTTTCCTTACAGGAGGTGCCTCCAAAGGCTAAGAACTTGTGTTGCTTTTCCAATTGCTTTGTCAGTGCCTTCTTGGTGCCAGCCTCTTTGTGGTGGTGCCCAGCTACAGGATGAGGAGCAATGGCAATAAACTAAAACACAAGAACTTTCACCTCAACATGAGGAAAAACTTCTTTACATTGAGGGTGGCAGAGCACTGAAAGAGGCTGCCCAGGAAGGTAATGGATTCTCCCTCTCTGGAGACATTCACAACCCACCTTAATGCATTCCTGTGTGTCCTAGGGTGACTTTATGATGCTTGTATCCCCAATTGTCTGCTCTGTTTGTGTTGGATATTATGTCCTGTACCTTTAAGGCTGGTTTCAAGAGCGAAGAAGAAACACACTGTTTGTTTTGAGAAACTGCTCTGACTCCTACACATTCTTGCTTCTCCTGGGCTGTGCTGTCTACAGACAGAGAGAGAGAGAGAGCTCTCCTTTTTTCTTCTTTTTTTTTTCCTTTTAATTAATTTTTGGCTAGCTGAAGCAGAGAAGCTCCCTGGACAGTTTTTTTTCTTTTTCTTGGGATTGTTTNCTTGATTGAATGATCTCTAGAGGTCCCTTCCAAACCTAACAATTCTGTGATTCTGTGATTCTTCCCTGGAAAAAGATCCCAGCTGCTTGGCTTCTTACCCTCTAATTCCAAACTGCAAGCACCATTATCCCAGCATTGGAGCAGCCAGGTGGTATTGTGCTCACTTGTATGACAGCTGAAATATTTTCATATCTCCCACAACTCATTCAGGGATAGGGATTGAGTGGTGGTTACCTCCTGTTCTGTCTCTTTCTCCTGTTCCTGAGATAGCTCTGCTTCACTCTCTTTGCCCTCCTTGTTCTTTATGGGACCAGATGACTTGTGTGTGCATTTCTTCTTGTGTTTAGGGGTGACTAATACATGCACAGGTGTACTATCTGGTTCATCTGCATTTCACTGAAGGCTGTAGCATCTGTCACTGGGATATGAGTAGTCATCATGCTTGTTGCAGAGGTTAAAGTAGCTGGAGTTTGACCACCCCCAATACTGGTCACCAGAATTTGATTGGCTGCAGTGCATGTCGCAGGGATGGAAGTCGCCACAGTGCCTGTTGCTGGAGTTTGAGTGGCTACAGTGCTTGTCACAGGGATTGAAGTAGCCACAATGCTTGTCACTGAGGTTTGAGTAGCTGCAGATCCTCTTCAACTCTTTTGAATTGCAGTGCTTTTCCTAGAGTTTGGGGTGATGTCTAGGTTTGAAAAACAGGTGTTTGCTAAGGAAGGCAGGAGCCTCCCTTGAAATGGAAAATGTAAACCCCCTCCTTCTGATTTATTATAATTTTGAAATTAAGGGGCTCTCAGGCAAAAAATAAAAAGCAAAGTACCGTGCAATCTCCTATGAAGAACATTATCCCAGACAAAACCAGTAAAAAAAATATGGCATATTTAATAATGGTACCTTGATAGCAGAGAAGCAAGTTCTCAGCTGAGTCTGCAAGAAAGTTAAACCAATTCCACAAGATGTTTCTTATGTATTTGTGCCACAACAATTCCTATGCATTCTTTCTTCCTGCATCTTTCCACATGTCCTGGTTTAGGGCAAATTTGGGAGAAAACCTCCAAATAAGGTCCCTCTGGAAAGCAAACCCAAACGGCCCCTCCCCCTATTGGTCCAGGGAAAAATCTCCTTAGAGAAAAGTGGAAAAAACTGTTTATTCAGACAAGTAAAGTGCCCACAAGNGTTTATTCAGACAAGTAAAGTGCCCACAAGCATAAAAAATGAATAATAAGAAACAATAAAACCTCTTGCCGTTCTGAAGAGAGATGGCAAAATTGAGAAAGTCCTTGCCGTGGGTTGTAGCTCCACTTGCCCAGTCTCTTATCAGTCCCTCCGACGCTGGAAAATGCCGAGGTCCAGGCCCCAGTGGGCCACAGGTGCCAGATCCAGGTGTTTCTCTGGGTTTTTCAGTCCAGGACAGGATTAAGCAGTTCCACAAAAAAGAAAAACAATCCCAGGAACTTCTCTGACTCAGCTAGCTAAAAACTAACTAAAAGCAAAGGAGATCTCTGTCCTGCTGTCTGTCCATGCTGCAGATGACACAGTCCAGGATCAGAATGTGGAGGAGTAAGTGCAGTTTCTGAAAACAAACTTGGCACTTCTCCCCCCTTCTCTCTTGGAACCAGTCTTAAAGGTACAGAACACAATATCCAACATAAACAGAACAGATGATTGGGGATACAAGCATCATAAAGTCACCCTAGGACACCACATTATCTCCATTTCTTCTTCCCTAAATACTGCCTGAGGAAGAGAGAGCATGAAATGCAGTTGCTTTTGAACTCCATGTGGACTATTTGGTTAAAAGCCACATGCAGACTAGTGGCAGACCAAACAATGAGCTCACACAGAGGCCTTTCTCTCTTTGGGGCATAAATTGCTTTTGGGATTCTTGTCACCTTACTCTTGGATGCTTGGCTACTGGCTGGGGTCAATCATCTTGTGGTGGGTTGTTTTGCCAATTGACAGGGGCAATAGAATGACCACAGACACCAATAAAAAGAATGTTATTAATTTACTATCAATACTGAGGCAAAACAGAAGTAAAAGGATACATTTAGTAAAACAATAATCTTATTAGTTGCTTGGTTTTAGCAACAAGTAAAAATAAGCAAGGTAATGCATCTAATCATTACTAGATGAGAGAGAGAATAGTGATTGAGAAAGATACATCACCAATTGCCTAAATACTTTATCATCACCCAGAGTCCACAATCGCTGGGGAGCTCCGTTTCACAGCGAAGACCTGGAGAACCCTTCCTGGCAATTGGGAAAATCCCACGTGGTGTGTCCACCCATAGGTGGGTTCTCCAGTTCGCCCAAAAAAGGGGTCCAGCTTTTATAGGCCCAAATTGACAACTCCAAATGACTTGTTTACCTTTTTGTGCAGAAAACATCTGGTTCGGATGTCCCACTTCACAGCCATCTGGGGATAGGGCTTGGCCAGAGCCTAAGCCATGGCTGGGAGGGTTTTGCCTAAAATATTCTCCTAACAATTCTCTAGAGATATCTGTTAGGAGGATTTCTTGATATATCTTACACAAGATTATACAAACGCCTACAACAGCCAGTTTGGCATTAAGAAAAACTAATAAAATTGTTTTAATAATCTATTTTTAACTAAAGAACCTTGATGGTGTTAATAGCATCATGCTCAAGATTCATCTTGTAGGTCAACTCAGGCTTAGGCCTGCTGTTCAGGCCTTAGCATATCATGGGTTGACCTTGTCTGGCTGCCAGGTGCCTACCAAGGGGCTTTCTCACTCCTATTCCCCAGGGGGACAGGGGGAGAAAATAAGATGAAAAATTCCTGGGTCAAGATAAAGGCAGTTTAATAAAGAAAAGCAAAGGCTGCACGCAGAAACAAAGCAAAGCAAAAAAAAAAAAAAAATTTATTCTCTACTGTCCATCAGCAGGTAATGTCCAGCCACTTCCTGAGAAGTAATAGGGTCTCAGTATGTGTAGTGGTAGTTTCAGAAGACAAATGCCATAATAACAAATGCCTCCTCTCCTCCTGCTTTCTCTTAGCTTTTATTGCTCTTGCCCATGCCCAGTCTGCTGGCCTGTATTGGGTTTGCATGTCAAGCTTTTGGTTCCTTTATTCAAATATAGAAATGCAAATAAAGCCCCATGAAAGCTTGTATAATGGAAGCCAACTTGTATGTCTTAACAGAGCTCTGCCTGTAAAATGAAAACAAATGATGTGTCGGGAGCAGAGATGCAACAATTCAGCTGATCTTACAAGAAGCTCTCTTTCTGTGGAATCCTTGCTGGATTTAAAACTGTTCTCCCTAAAATAAATCTCATAAAGGAGGGCTGCAGTTAGATTACCCTCTCCTGCAAGGAATTCTTAGGACAGTTGTTGTTCTAGTTCCCTGTCCTGGTTTAGGGC
>WAAE01003018.1:0-56435 GCA_013400495.1 Nicator chloris
TGCCTCTAATTTATAACAATCTGAGCTAATTTTTTAACTCAAGTAGTTTAAATTGTGGGGTTTTTTTAAAAAGGGAGCCTCAATTCTTGAAGACTCTAACCTCCTCTTATTTGATAAGATTTAAAATAAAAATTTTACATGTAAAGGTTAGGGAAACTCATTCATACTAGTGAAAAATTGTTACATGAGGTCGTAGGTTGGAGACAGAAATCATGACTTGGGTGCTCTTGATTATAAGACAAACAGCCTGTTTTATTGTTTGGAACCTTCTTGTACAGGGAGTTCAAAACTCCCAGATCTAGACACTGATTGGTCTAGGTCTTAACACCACCCAGCTCCCTGGCCAATAATACATCTGCATTTAGGGTTGGAAGGGATTGGTTGAGGTCTCTGTTTGGGTTTAAATTTATCCTATGATTGTTCACCTAGAGACTTGTTTATCGAACTAGGAGAGCCAAGTTGGGTTTCTTACTATAGCCAGGTTTATCTATCCAGCTACAGACCGGCTGCACTGTGACAATTCTGCTTTTCATGAGTCTAATTTAAATGAGGCATTCTACTCAATTTGACAAACCTAGCTCTCCTAGTTTGCGATGTTTCCCATGTATCACTGGAGCTGTAGCATTCAGGTCTAGGAGCTGTTAGGCAAAAACTATCAATATCACAATCCTTTAGTCTAGCATGTCACAGGTTAACTGCTTAGAAGTTACAAAGGTACAACTTAACACTAAAAACAGTAAATTCAACTCAAACCCATGTCAATTAAAAACATCCTTCTGCCACCGATGTCTCCCAAATGTTTGAGGTTTGGGGTTCAAGTAGGGTGGTGGGTAAACTGTCTTACCATTGACAAATCTTCTGCTTCTAACAAGCTATTAGCTTGCTAGGTTATGTCGTGAATTGATTGAAGAACATGAGAAAACATGAGAGCACCCAAGACCCCCAAGGAGGGTGCACATCCACTCCACACTTCTCCCTATTGGCGATTGAGAGACGGGGACATTCCGAGTTCTGATCAGAAGCCCAGTTTATTGAGCATACAAGGTGTTTATATAGGGTTTATCCTGTATGGCACTTATATAGGGTTCTATTTTTGGTAACAATTTCTCATTGGTTATATATTCTTTATGACATCAGTTACTTGGTAATGATTACAAAGTTTCACAACATGTTTCTTGGTCACTTGTACCCCAGGGAGTCTTCATCTGTCTCTCCCACAGTTTCTGCTTGATTGGGCCTAAGATACCAGGCTCCTTTATCACTTCCATTATACTCTGTTTCATTCCCCATATCTCCCCTTTTCTTTATTTTAACAACTATAGCAGTGCCACGGTCAGCCCGGGTGGCTTTGGGTGCCGTAACGATCCCTGGTGAGGCATCTTTAGAAAGACACCCCGAGATTCCAGGTGCCCTGGCACTCCTGGGTGGGGGTGAGTGATTCAGCTCAGTTGTGGAGCAGCCGCCTGAGCAGCTGCTCTTCCCAGGGAGGGCTGGACGGCGCAGGAAATAAATCATGGGACGGGCTTCTTCTTTCCAGCAGGTCCGCTCCGAGGAACCCCTGGGTCCGAAGAGAGCCCAGAGCACCGGAGAGCACTGACTTTTATTGTAAACTCTGAGGGAGGGATTTACAACTTGGGCCAATAGGGTTCATCAACAACGTAACAGACAGGCCTGGTGTTAGACCGGGGAGAAACAATCTACATATAGAAACAAAGGATCATGGGGAATCTCAGTTGGAGTCACCATAACATAAAGGCTGTCTCCCAGGGAGACTCCCTGGAAGGGAGACCAGTTGATCCAAACAAATCTGCATACTGCAGGTCCTCCCTGAAGCAGTCTACACACTATAGACCCTCCATGGGAGGTATAAGTCATTTGTGGTAGCCCTAGGGGCTACTACATAGCAGGAACAAACATGGACCTTTGAACAAAATTAATAAGGTGAAACTTATAACTGCTTATATGCTTTACTATCACCCAGGGTCTGCTATCACTGGGGAGCCTCCTTTTCACAATGAGGACTTGAAAAGCTTCTTCCAGACCAGGCCTTCATGTTTGTCTTAAAGGAAAAAGGGTTCAGCTTTTGCAAAGCCAAATTAGCTGTCAAGGTGACTTGCTTTCATCTTTAGCACAGAAACACCTGGGCTTGATGGCACATCTCTCCTGCCATTCAAGGACACAGCGTGGCCAGACTGGGCGAGGTTCCCTATTACATCCTTAAAAGAAATCTTTCAGTAACAATTCATGGAGCAGCTAGCTTTGTTATCTATCTTCAACTGAGTAAGTAATGATACATAAATAACTTGTAAATAACCACAACTATGCACACGTATGTATTTTTGAAAGAACTATTTACCTCCTTGTTACAAACAAACCAATTTAAAACCATTAGAGGAAACATCTCCCTATTTCAGCTAGGTAAAATATTTCCACAGTTTTAGATGACTGAGAACAAAACTTAGTTTGGATTTTGAAATCTCTTAACTGAAATTATAGCTTTTTTGGAAGAGGAAAGTAAATACTTTGATGTTTCTTTTTTCTTTGGAGGGTAAAAACAGCCTAGAAAATTATTGAGAGTTTTATACAGAAGAAAATTGTTAAGTTAAACTAAAATCCTTAAATATTACACAATATTATACTGAAACTTCAATGTACATTTGAAAAGAAAAGAGTTTAGTATTGTTAGGACTAAAACTGTTGAAAGTACCTAGAAAGCAACACTAAAATGGGTATCTGTTTCTACGGCAACTATTTGTTGTGTCCGATTATTGAAAGCATTACCAAAGGAGTTTTTAATGTGTCTTAATTCTGTGGGTAGTGTTTTTTGGGCTGTTTTTGTGTGCTGGACGCTTGGATTGCCACGGGTGAATGGGCTGTGGTGGATGCGATGGCTGGGAGGGCACCCGCTGCTCCCCGCGGCCATCCTGCCCGTGCCCTGCTCCCAGGTCCCGGTGTTGTGGGGGGCTGCTTGGGGCCCCCCCTAGGATGGTGCGCTGCGGTGGGCTGCGCTGGGAGCGCCTTGTAGGGCTTTCCCAGCCCACAAGGTGGTGGCTGCGCCTTACCGGGCAAATCCTGCTGCATGTGGGGGAGACAGGGAACAGTGCTGCTTCTGCTGGGGCAACCACTGCTGGGGCCACGTGCTCGGTACCACACCTCCGCGTGCCCTCCCCTCCTGCCGTCTCTGCCTCTGCCTCGCTCTGCTGGTTTCTGGGCCGCTCGCAGCTGGCATGATGTAATGTCCCACAGTCTCAGGCGCTGCTCATGCTGGCTGGGTCTCACACTCTCTTGGGCGCTGACTGTGGCGCTGGTTGCCTCGGTTTTTCCTAGGTTTCTTGAGTCCCGACTGCAGATGCAGATGCAGTGGTATGTGGCGGCCTGTGGCCCTGGGCGCCAGCGGCTGCACTCATGGTGCAGGCGAATGCAGTGCCAGGACAGCTCTGGCGGCAGGGCTGCCAGCTTCTCTTCCAGCCTCTGGCACGCCTGCTCCGCCATCTTGAGAGGGCACCTCCTGTGCCATCTTGGGTAAGTGACTCTCGCTGAATGTGGCGTCCGCCATCTTGCGGTTTTTCAGTGGGCTGTCTGCGCAGCGTGTTACGGGGCGCAGAGCACAAAGATGGTCCCTGTAGCTGGGGTGTGGGCGGACCTGGGCATTCTGAGGATGGAGCCCGTGCTGGCGGCAGCAGAGCAGCTCCGGCAAATAATGGCCACTCCCCCTCAGTTTTTCACCCGTTGCTCTGCCCCGCTCCACGTCCTTGGCGGGCAGTTTTGGCGGCATCTTTACCACCGTCTCTGCATCCTGCTTCGCTTACAACCACCCCAGCAAGTCTGAAACTATTTTCCAGGGCTTTATAACGTTCAGTCCATGGTTCCCAAGATCATGCCAGGAAGGCTAGCAACACTTGCTGCATATACTTTACTCTCCATTTAGGTAAAAGGAGAATCCATACCTTGACGATCGGGTTTTCTTCTGGTGAAACCCATCCTTTCACATCTTTGGTGCCTGTTGTTGCGTTTTTCAAGTTAATGTTGAATATTTGTTACAAAGCGTTAAATGTTACAAGTTAAGTAAAATAAAGTGTTACCTGAGGTTGTAAGCTGAAAATCTTGTAAAAGGGGAGAAGCATATCTTTTCAGAAAGCAGCCACTATCCGAGACATCACTTCCGCCCGCCATGATACTACTTCCGGCGAGACGCTGCTTCAAGGCTCCACCACGCTCATCAAGTGAATATGTAAATAGCAGAGAGGGGACTCTGGGAAATAGATACAGAACGGGATTCTAGACCCTCCTGAAGACCCCAGAAACATCATCCAGCGCTCCAACCTGCCATAAACCGTGAGCTATTGTGTCTCTGATTCAACCAATGTACCTTTGTTTCCAAGCCTCTCCCTCACTGTCAGATCACCCTCCCGGCGGGAACCCCCTAGACAACTGAGCCACCGTGCCTTCCTGGGTACTCCCGCGAGGCTTGGAAGCCCCAGAGCGCCCTCTCTGCACCTTGAGGATGCTCTGTTGGGACACCTCCTCCTCTTCGACGCGAGAACCCAAGACCATCGCCCGGGTGAGACCTCCCCCTTCAGCCTTTAATAAAGAGCTGATTTTCAATAAAGGCGTTGGCCCAGATTTTTCTTTTAACAGTGCCGTTTTCTATTTACAAGGGGTATTTATAAAGGGGAATCCAGATTTTTGCACCTTTCCACTGCAAAACAGCTCTCCTTGCTGTATATTTTGGATGGCTCTGCTCACACACCTCTTAATTATTTCCAGCTTTTTGCTGGTTTGCGGCTCTTCACACACACTCTGGTGGGCTCTTCATGCTGCCCTATTTTTATACAGCCTGATGGGTATGACATGACAGAGATCATATGTTAGAAATCATGAGACAGAAATCATTACTCCAGTGATCTTGATCGTAAGACAAACAGCATGTTC
Organism: Nicator chloris; assembly: GCA_013400495.1. Classification (NCBI taxonomy): domain Eukaryota; kingdom Metazoa; phylum Chordata; class Aves; order Passeriformes; family Pycnonotidae; genus Nicator; species Nicator chloris. The sequence continues at coordinate 4,933 of WAAE01003018.1, forward strand.
TATTGTTCGGAACCTTCTTGTATAGGGAGTTCAGAACTCCCGGATCTAGCTACTGATTGGTCTAGGTCTTAACACCACCCAGCTCCAATGATACATCTGCATTTAGGGTTGGAAGGGATTGGCTGAGGTCTCTGAGTTTAAATCTATCCTATGATTGTTCACCTAGAGACTTGTTTACCAAACTAGGAGAGCCAAATTGGGTTTCTTACTATAGCCAGATTTATCTATCCAGCTACAGACCAGCTGTCCTGTGACAACAAATGTTTATTTGAAATGTTTATAGGACAAGATGAGGAAAAATATATAGTGGAGCTACATCCCCCATGACAGAAAGAAGTAATGCCAAGGATGATCACTTAGCTGTGCCCCAGTGAATGGAGTTAAAGCCTTTGGCAGATAGGAACCTCAGTCTATCCCACTCTTACCAGTTGGATGCCAATGTGTGGTGGTGCATCATCCCCTCCCAGGCTGCACCATGATCTGAAAAATGCTTGCTAGGCCTTGGCCTTGAACAGCCCTTAGGTTCAGCTCCTCTTGAGCTTATCAGAAACACTGCTTCAGGAACTGGTGCCATCCAATGAGCTCCTGCCTTTTTTTTTTTTTTTTTTTTTTTTTCTTTTTTTTTTTTTCTTTTTTTTTTTTTAATGAACACCCTTGGAAACTTTTTTTTTGTTTTCCTGAATGGCTTAATATTCTTGTTCTCCCACTTTCAAAGAAAGTTTCTGACCCAAAGTGGGGCCAGGATGAAACACTGTTGTGACTAAAGCCCATCCCTTGTGGCCCTGTAAACAGCAGCCCTGAGTGAGATCCTTGGGGCTCTTCTGGGCTGCAGTGACCTCCCTGTTCGGGGGGCTCTCTGAGCTGGGAACTCTCTCATTTGCTGCACCCAGGGAATCCCCAAAGGACAGGTCCTGGGCTTATTCCCCCACTCCTCAAGGCTCTGCCTTTCACCCAGTGAAAAAAGCAAAGGCATCTGAAGTGAGTATTTCAGTAAGAACTGTCCATGTGCCTGCAGGGCCGTAATCTTATTAGCAATAGGGAGATGTGTTGGGATGACTTGCCGCGGTCGGCAGGGTCTTCAGGTGCCACGGCAGTCCCTGGCAGAAGCGCCTTTACAAAGGCACCCTCTGCACCAGGTGCACGGGCACTCTCGGGTTTGGGGGAGAGTGATTTCAGCTCTTGTGAGCAGCTGCCAAGGGAGCTGCGCTCCAGGGAGGGATCAGGCAACGCAGGAAAGCAACACTCAAGGTGAGTTCTTCTCCTCAGGGTCTTCTTTATTAGGGAGCTCCCAGGGTCTGGAGAGCCCAGAGGCTCAGGGGAGAAGACTTTTATTCATAACTCTGAGGGCGGGGATAAGAACTTGGACCAATCCAAAAATGAATTAGGGAAAGAACAGAGGGGATCAACAGAGGGGATCCAAAATGCACCAATCAAAGAACTGGAAAACCAGGAACTGGGAGAAGAACCAAGCAGGGGGAAACAATCTGCATGGGCTTGCAAAGCCCCATGGGGGTGTTCAAATCTCTCACCTTAACTCTTAGGGAAGTCTCTTAAGGAGACTCCCTAGGGGGTGAAACTTGCTATGGCGACAGCTTACGAGCTGCACACTCTCCAAGGGGCAGAAATGTCATTTGTGGTAGCCCTAGGGGCTACCACAATGACTCTTGTGACTGGAGGGTCAGAATGGAAGGACACAGACAGGAGAGAAGAGACTCTGTGTTGCTCTCTATACCAATGACCAGCAGGAGGTCATGGAGCTTCACCTGGGGGTGAATGAGGAACTGACTGAGAGTTCAGGAGTCAAGATTAATTGGAGGGCAGGGACAGGTCACATCACTGGGGGTCTGCTACAGGCTGCCTGACCAGGAAGATGAGCCAAGGAGGGTCTTCACAGACAAATAGAGATGGCCTCATGTTTACAAATCCTAGTTTTCATAGGGGATTTCAACCACCCCGACATCTGCTGAGGGGAGAACCCAGCAGGACACAGGCAGTCCAGGAGGTTCTTGGAATACACTGATGTCAACTTCCCTGTTGTGGCAGAGTGGTAGAGGAGACAATGGGGAGAGGTGCTATGCCACCTTATTCTCACCAACAAGGACAGGCCTGTAGTGACGTATCTGAACAACTTAGGCCATTCTATGTACCAGCCAAAATCTTTGTAGATGACAAGACACCTGCAGTCTGTTTTTCACAACTCTCAGGAATTCTTCAAGGTTGCTGAGAAAATAGCAGGTGAAAAAACAAGAGCAGTGAGCCTGAGAAACTATCTACAAAGAATGCAAACTCTGGATAAAAGGGGGCACAGCACAATGATGGATACTCGACCAATTGGATGTTCTGCAGCAGATGTGCCCGCCTCATGGACAGGCGACCTGGCCAATCTGAAGTTATGTTCCCCACGTGGCCTGTAGACTTAGAATCTATATCTAGTGTGTAAATGTAAACAATAAATGGTCTTCTGCTGAAATCATATTGGTTCTATTATTCAGAGGTCCATTTTCCCCAGCACAGCCCAGTGGGGAATGTGAAGCTCAAGGGCAGCCTGGGCTGCACTGACCGTGAAAAGGTGGAGTTTGAGATCTTTGGGGCAATGCCAAGGGTGAGAAGTAAGCCCACTGCTCTGGACTTCAGGAGAGCAGACTTTGGACTCACAAGGGATCTGCTTGATAGAGCCCTATGGAATAATGCCCTAGAGGGATGAGGAGCCCACAAAAGCTGGATGATATTAAAGGATCAGCTCTTCTGAACTCAGAAGCAATGCATCCCAACAAAGATGAAGTCAGGCAGCAACACCAGGAGGCCTGTATGGAGCTGACAGAGGAAGTGGCTAAGCACAATTCATCAATTTGAGAAGTTGTGGCAGTCTGCTGAAGTTTTCGCTGACTGGAAAATATCCCCCATTTTTAAAAAGGGAAATATGGAAGCCTTGGGGAACTACACTTGCCTGACTGACTGGCTGGCAATTCTCTCTCTGCTGTGATCAGTCATGGGCTATCTGTTTCCAGGCAAATTGCTTCTGCTAATGTATGCTCTGTGCTTTGAAATGGTGCAGTTTCCCAATGCTGAGTCCCAAAAAGCTGGCCTGAGACTTCTACTATTGACAGCTTTGATGAAATTTCAGGCTGGTGAATAAGGTCCTGCACTGGAAGGAGGGAAGAAAATGCCAGTTTTTAAAATGAGCAATACGAGTGGCTGGGAGAAACGATCCCCCTGACAGCTGATGTTCCTCTGATCTGTCCAAATCAGAGTCATAAAAAAGGCAGGTACAAGATGCTCTTATAAGAAGCAAAGCTCATACTAATGAGCTATTAGAGTGGGCTTGTGCTGAGTAGGCATAGTAAAACTAACAAAGTGCTTGATTCTAAGAGTCACTACACAGGAACATTAAGCCACACCATATCTGACTGACAGGTTTTAAGTAGAGATTGGGATGAGGAATGAAGAGAGTGTTTCTGGGAGGCCCTGTGAGGATTATTTCTGTTGAACAGTTTTCTAAATGATCTGGAATCAATTAAGATTTGTGGTTGACATGTAGTTATTGGAAAGGAAAATACAAAGTAGTATGAATCATTTAGCAAACTGAGCTCATTAATCCAAACCACAGATGAAGGAATAGGACCAGAGGCTGTATTTATGGAATGGTACCTTTAGAGTCTGGAGAAGCAAAGAACCTTGAATTTGGGGTAATGCTTCCAAAATAATGGTGCAGCAAAACTAATATTGCAAGGAGGAAAATATATTTTTTCATATGTGGAATTGCCACAGTGGATGCTGGTTTCCTCAAGCTTTACTTTAAAGTATCTTGTGTAAATATTCTTTCCCTAGTGGCATACCTAACACCTTTCTTCAGTTTTGGTTTAGGTAAAGGAGACAAATTAGTGTGCGCCCAATGGTTTCCTAGTATCTAATAAAGACAAATCCCATTCTTTTCTAATGCTTTTTTTCTCTGTCTGCCTTCCCCTGCATGTTACAGGGAAAACTCTGGTCATGGTTACATGATCCCTTGTCCTTTAACCTTCTGTCTATCAATGTTTTGCTTTCCATAGATACTTTCCTCCTGCTGTTGGTACCTAGCTGTGTCATGCTGCTGACTTGTACCCTTAGTCCCTTGGCATGCTCCTAATGGTCCACACAGTAAACCTTACAAGTCTCTTCACCATACTTTATTTGAATAACAAAAAGTAACGTGGTGACTCATCACATTGCACGGAAGCAGAAAAGCCTTATTTTTCCTCTGACTTGGGGTATTCCAGCACTGTCCTTTTGTTATCCGACACTGTCTCCTGACTACAGGGTGGCTGGTGCAGCTTGAGAAGTCCTGTGGCATCACAGAGCGAAGCCCTGAGCTGCAGGTGCTCCTGCTACCCCTCACATGTCTGAGGCAACGAGCTCTCCAGGGAAGCTGGCAAGCCTGGCTGTTGATGCCTCTGGTGACTTCAATCACCTGCTTTTCTGGGCTATGTCAGGGTGCATGGTGACAGCCAACCCTATCTATTGTCACTAGTGCTATAGAAAGGAATTACTGGATACTGCCTACACTTAGCAAGACAAGGAGATACTAGCTTGACAGAACTGGTATTTTCAGGCCATCTATTATCATAAATACCAAATAGAATACAAAATCTGAAAAACTGGGGTTAATAGGGAGAAAATAAACAAGTGTGGGCTGTTGCCTGGGAGGGGATGAGAGTAGTAGAGTAGAATTTTGGAATAGAAACAGGGGATATACAGGAAAACAAATTATGGAGTGGGGATTATTGTACTTCTGACCAGCCCCATGCTGGATCCCTCTGCCTCAGGAGAGCACAACCATGACAATTTGTCGGTTTTCACCCCTTAAGAGAAACGAGGGCCAAAGTTAACTGAGTTGTTGTACTCCAACATTTACTGCAAAAGCGTTTGCAAAGGGAGGCAATGATTTATTTTTATCCATTTCTTGCACAGGACTAAACAGTGTGGTGGTTTTTTTTTTTCCCATTGGAAATGGCTGGTGTTGCTGTGCCTGTGTCCACTGAAGTGCAGTAACAGAGAACCCAGAAAGGTCCAAGAGTCCGTGAGCTCAGGGCACTGGTCATCGGTGCTGTATTCAGTCAAGCCAAGGACAAACAGAGCACGGGGCACCGGCCCTCAAGAATCTTTCATTTTAATTCCGCAACTTCGTCATACGTCAAGAGGTTAGAAACAGCCGCTCTCAGGGTTCTTTTCTTCGTTAGAAGTTCAACGCTCTCCCTGAGTCCCCGTTTCCGCAGTAACAGCCCTCAGCGGCGCCGCCAGCCCAGCAGCGTCCACGCCTGGGCCGCGGGATGGCCGCCGGCACCGCCGTCCCGCCCAGCGCTGCGCACGCGCCGTGCGCACGCGTCGCCCGCCCGCGCGCGACCCCNGGGCGGTGCCTCCTGCCTACGGCCCCGAGGCGCTGGCGCCCGCGGCTCGGGCCGGCGCCGGCCGCTCCCCCGTCCCTGGCTCCCTCTTGCCGCCCGTGCTCGGCGGCCCGCGGAGCTGCGCGGGCAGGTGAGTGTATGCGGGCCGAGCGCAGGCGCCGCGGGCCCGTCCGGCGGGGGCGGCCGAGTGACCTTGCGGCGGCGCCTGGGCCCGAGCCGGGGCACGGCCGCATGGCGGGGCCTGTGCAGGGGCCCAAGGCGGGGATTTGACGGGTCCGGAGCGGCGCCAGGCGGGCTGGGTGCGGCGGGGAGCTGCGCGGTCCCATTGTCGGCGCCGGGCCCCGGCGGGTCTAGATCCCATGGCTACTCGGGCGGGGCGGCTGAGCCTTGCCGGGCCCCGGGAGACGAAGCGAGGCAAACACTCCGCGCTTTGCGGGGAGGAAGGTCCCCGTTGTCTGCGGCGCGGCCACCGCTCGTCGGGGGTACCCTATAAACACCAGCGAAGTTGCTGTTCAGTAAAGTAACGTTCTCTTCTGCTAGTAAAAATCAGCTCCGCTAAAAAGAAAAAAAAATGAAAAAAAACCCCAGCAACAACGAACCAAACAAAATACCACACCCCTCCCCCAAAATCTATAAACGAAAAAAGCAACTTAAAGCCACCCTTCCCAGAAAAAAACCGAATTGGCTTTCAAGTGGGTCCCAAAAATACACAGTGTGAGTTTTCTTTCGAAAAACCTTCATGGCTCTGGTTTTACTCACTCTTACCTGTTATTCTTAGTGGTTTGCTTCCCCACCTTTATCTACTGGGGTTAGACAGGCAAGTTGGCCGGTTGTTTCCTTGGTAGATTCCTCTGGTTTAATAATTTGTTGTGTGTCCAAAGGATGCGTGATCTGTCTGTACAGCTGACAAGGTGTTGTGGAGTTTCTCCGGAGAACTCCCAGAGCTGTGGTGCCAGCGTTATGTGGGAACACCTGTTCTCTAGCCGATGCTTGTCTGGTTAACGTGCTCTTGCGTATTCCGTTGATTGGAAAGGTTATTTTTGCCTGCAGAAGGCATGGATGGTTTTCTTTAAAGTTGAGAGGTTTGAGACTTGAAATGAAAAGTAGGTGGTATTTGGTGGAGAAGTTAAACAGCAGAGTGGCGTTTTGCACCTATTTTGAATGCTGACTGGTTTTGTTTGTGTTGCCTTAGTCCACTGCAAATCTTCAGCTTGTTTTCAGTGTTGTGAAGAGGAACGAATGCAACACCGTGGTTGCTATACTGGAAATCCATCTAATGATTTGGGTTTTTCTTCTAAATGGGAAATTCCTTGTGCACGATTTATCTGCTGCTTGAAGCAGGCGTGGTTTTGCATGAAACGGTTTTTCAGGTGATTACGTTTCTTTTTTTCTTTGTAAACTGCTGCTTGACACTGCTATACATGAAAGTATATAGTTGAGTCCTTCTAATATAGGATTGCATGTTTCTCTTAAACGTCTAATAAACAAAAGTCTTATTTTTCTAAATGCATTTCCCATTTTAACATAAGTTTGTATAGTGTAGTTGTATCTTTCTTACTTTTAAGTCTGCCATTAATGTCCTGAAAGATGTGCGAATAGCTATTTGTTTTCATTCCCTCTGTTAGGGAGTTTGTGAAGGGTTTGTATTTCTTGATCTAAGTTCACTTTGGTAGTGATGCTTGTAACTGAAACCAGCTTATTGGGGTTGTGCAAGGAGGAGGAGGCAGTTATCTGTTCTCAGTGAGATTCAGTCGTCAATGACTTCCCAAAGAATCACAGTTTTAGTGTGAGGTGGTCTGCCAAGTAATGAAAGAGCAAAGGTTTTCCATCCCATCTTTAAATACGAAATATATGTGTTGCTACTTAAAATGCTTGGCATTTTTTTTTGAGTTGTAAACCTGGGAAGATAATTTCTATACAGGGATGAAAAAGATTGGCATTTGATCAGGATTTTGGTAATGAAATGGCGGATTACAAATGAAAGTAGAATGTCTTATGGGAGTCTTGCTGGGTGCTGTGTGGAGTTGACTGCCTAGACATGGCTGTGAAATGTCGCTTAGTTTCACCAGAGAGTGTGACTCTTGAATTCTTCAGCTACAGCTGTAGAGTGGTTTTCTCAGACATGGCTTAGTCTATGTTGCTTTGTTCGAGTAAGTAGATGCACAGTTGGAGGAAGGAATATCATTATTGATGGAGCAAGGGTTTGGTAAGATTCAGGACTTTCAAGTATTTTAAGTCTTGTTCTTTGCCTTTGAAAGAGACATTTGTTCACCTGTTGGTGATGGGAAAATTTGAAAGACTCTTTAAATGCTTTCTAGCTCTTTCTGTATTCTTTGTGCAAGGCATATTTGTGTCTTGAAACCATACAAAAGCTCTACAGTGCAATTGCCAGTAAGTCATATAATGTATAAAAAATACACCCTTATGATTCTTGTACGTTGCAGTGCCTTGTGGTGGTTGCAGGTTTGAAATCTATGTATACAGTTCTTTGTGGACTGTTACTGCTGTTGTGTTGCCTGCATTGATTTTTGCCTCCATTTATTCTTTATTGCAGTCTAAAAGTTGGTTTTAATTGGTTGCCCACAGGATTGGCTTGGCTTCTGCTACTTGTTAAGAAAAAAACATCTGGCTTTGCAGGTAAGAGCTTTTGAATTGAAGACTTCTTTATATGCATATTGAGTATATCCTAACAAACACATGAAGCTTTTGGAATCTGTGTATTTTGTCAAAAGACCTGGGTCAAATAATCTGTAGCTTGTCCGCTCAGCACTGGTGATGGTGGTTTTGGCAGTGTTTTGCTTATAAACAGAATTTTCTGCTAAATGAATGTTTTGTTGTTTCATCAGCGTGTGGTAGTCTGGAACACTCCCATTTATTTTGCACTGTTGGAAAATGCAGTTACTTTGCTGCAAGCCACAGCTGTGTAACTGTTGGAGTGTAGAAGTGTACATCAATTGGTTCTAATTGGGTTTTGCAGCACTTAAAGGGATCAGATAGTTTCAAATTGGCTCAAAGATGGCTATAACAGGTTGATTTTGGCCTTAAAAAGATGAAACTGTAGTTTGCAATTTTAAGTTTCGCGAGACAGTCTCATATTTAAAATTCCTCCTACATTACCAGTGTTTCTGGAGTTCTTACTCTTCACCCAAGAACTGCCAAATATGTGTGTGTGTGTGTATATCATGTAGATATTGTACTTTAATACTCCCCAGGGGCTAGGATGAATCTTCTGTACTTCTCTATTGCAAAATCCATGCATCTTAAAAGACTAGTCTGGTGTGCTTATGAATTTGTATGTATGACCCAAATTATTATTATTTTACTGACTAGCACATTGATGAGATAAATAGTACTGTCATCTTTTGCACCTTTTTTTTCAGTGTAACATCAACATTTTTAAGGATACTACTGTCAGGACATGTTAAAATTCATCAAATATGTTGAATCGGGTTGGTTGTCAGCAGCCTGTGAGTCTCCAGCTTCGACTGGGGCTTGCTAATGGGGATGGATTGTCCATAGTACACCCCTAGGATGTTCTTTTCACAAATACACGAAACACACAAAATGGCAAGAAAACCCATTTGCCTTGAAGTACTTTTTTGTACCAGAAGAAAAGCAGGCAGCCTGAGAACTTGTCTGGCAGCCCAACAAAAAACCTTCAGTGCCTTTTGAACTGTTGTGCGACACCTGTTTGGTGTATGAAGTTAATGTTGCCTCTGCATGTGCTGGTCTTTGCAAGTGGACAGTGAAATATTTGAGCAGGCTTTGCATTTTCATTACTTAAGAAATTTAAGCAAGTGGGTTATTGTCTCCTAAGCGCATTTTGGAAAGAATGGGGTTTGTGAGTGTTTATAAATTTAAAATGTGGCCCTTTTGGTCCTTGAGATTTTTCTGTTAATCACAGAACTGACACTACTACTTTGTCTAAGCTCGAAATTCTGAAAAAATGGAGTAGCTGTGTTATGTGTTCCTTTGTCAAAAATATTTGAGTAGTCAAGTCCTTAAAATTCTTTTTATTCAGACCATATTATGGTCAGCTCTTGCTTAAGATTAAGCAAGCATTTGCTTAATAGTCTGCATGGAATTGACTACACTGAAGTCATTGCAGATAGTTTTTCTAGTGACTATATGCCTAAGCAGCTCTTTGGATTTTTTTGTCAATAGTGATTTAGTGGATCTGAATAGAATACTTAGTAACAAGACTTCAAGTATTCCCTTAGCATTTATTATGAGGTTTTGAATTTAATGCAAAACGGAAAGATTTGCATTATCCCAGAAGTTATGTAGATGTTCAAATGCTTGAACTCTTCTATTACTTTTATCTGTTGATTTGTCTTCTGGGCTGGATTCACGAAATCATTTATAAATGCAGTTATCTAGCAGGTTTCAGTTCTGTTGGAGTATGTAAGGTGTTCTAAACCAGCAGACCTTAGTACACACACCTTCCCAAGTTGCCTTTGTTCAACCACTGTTCAGATTGTCATTCCTTTTGCATTAAGGAAATAGCTAAAAGTAGTCTCCCATTTCGCACGAGAAACTTCAAATGTCTTTAACTTCTGAGACATAAACATTTCTGAAAGTAATTTCTATGTATAATAGGTAGTAGAAGAAATCTAAACCTCCTGGCAAGATTTGCTTGTAGTAATATTCCAGTTTTAAAAGCATAGGTGCAAAGCCAGGGATACTTTTATACCACTTGCTTGCCTCAGGACCATCTAATTCAAAAGCAGTCCTGTAGCACAACATAAACCTTGGGTTTACAATACTCTTTGTTATGGCTTCTTTAAAGGAGGCAGAATTTTCATTTTACCTTAAATTTCAGAGATTGTCATCAATGCTAGGCAAATTTAAAATAAAACAGCAGGATCATTATAAAACACTGCTTTTTAAAACAGTGCAAAAAGTCTTAGATACATATTTAGATGTTTTGGATAGCATGAGTAGTCTTTATTTTGACTTATTGTGCTCTTTTTTCCTCATGGACAAGTTATTTTTTTGTTGGAAAATTTTATTTTCAGATTAAATGTAATTCTACTATAAGAGCTAAAGGCAAGGATGTTGCTTCTGTTACCTCACCATGGAGATGGGAAAGTTGCTTTAAAAAAAAAATTATCCCCAAAGCTTAGTATATAGTATAAGCCTTTCTGTTGCCGTCTTTCCTTGGTGAAATATAGGTTTTCTTAGTGGTGTTTTTTCTTTTTTCTAAACCTTCTTGTGTTATGAACTGCAAGTTCTAGTCTCTCTTTCAGGATGGTGCAGTAAGGAATCGAATATTCATGCACAGCGACTAGAGCGTGGTGCGAATGGGCTTGTTTGCCGTTTCCTTGAGGGAGAAAGGTCCTCTACACTGTTCTGGTGCCTTGTGTTAGTTGTGGGGCAATGCCCTGTAATACCCCAGGATGTTGCTTGAGTTCATTAGTATATTGAAGGGTTTAGCTCTGGTGTGTTGGTCAACCGAACAAAATACTTAAGGACTCATTTTAGTAATCTGCGGTTCCATCATGCAAACAAAAGAATTGTTGCTTCTTCACCCCACAGAAGAATTGTTACTCTTGTTTTCATTAAGTACTCAATTCAGCCTTACCTGGTTAAATTGTGCCTTTACCTAGTCATTCAAGACTTGTCTTCTCTAAAGTGTTTGGATGACCTCGACAAGCAAATGGAGCCAACAGAGATTTGACTGTGTGCTGGGACATAGCTGAGTTGTTGGGAGATGGTTATTGATTGTCGTTGGTCAGAGCTTTGGTAATGACCAGGAGTCTTTGATGGATAACTTTGTGGCATTGCACCGGGGCATCTGGTTAGACTTGATCTTTAAGGTCTTCTCCAGCCTGAACAGTTCTGTGATTCTGTGATCTGATTCATCCTGGATTTCAAATGCTGAGTTAACACTATAGGTATGTGACTTATGGGAGCCTTGGGGATCTTCCATACAGATGCTGAACTGGCTTGAATTTAGGAAGTCAGAAAGTTTCAGAGATGAAGTGATCAGGTGAAGCATGCTATTGCGGGTGGTATAGGATGAGAGACTGGCTTCTGAACTGTTGAATTGTGCTAATATTATTTAATATGGTGCTTTCAGCCTTTGCTGAAGGTTTGCATAAGTGACAAGTACCTAGTTTCCTCTTTATCTTCAGCTTCTGATATGACCTCAGACTTCTGAGGTAACAAGGTAACTGCTCAGATTTAACTGTTCAGAATTACCTTAAGCATCTACTAATGCTAGCTGTGGAGATAAAATTCATTTACTTATGTCTGAGACGTAAGGGATCATACTAGACAGAATATCTGCAAATATTAAAAGAATAGCTTTTTTTTTTTAAATTTGTTAAGGTCATATATCTAGTTAGATATGCATAAATGTTAATTTAATTTAGTTCTGTATTGTCACAAAATGTCTGAGTCTGGTTTGTAATAGCAAGCTTCAGGTGGTTGGGACCTCTTGCCTTTGCTAGGAGAAAAAGATCAGGTCAGTATAGTATAGATGCTCCCTGTCAGGATATCTTGTGAGTCTCACCATTGCTAGTTGTCCATAATGAGTTTTTGTTCTTTACCAACCCACTGTTATGCTTCTAGTTGTCTTCACCTGGCAGGAGGTAAAATCTTTCCCCAAATTAAAGGGGACTGTATGTTTCCAATAGCTGTGCAGAATTTGTCAGTGACATTGTCAGGTACAGTGGATACCATATCAGTGTATAGTAAACTAATTTTGTTTTGTATGGCTAAAATACTTCTTTTGCTTGCATTCCATTAATTATTGAATTACTGATGTAATAGTTCTGATTTTTGATCTTCCTTTGTTTTTTTCTGTAATTGACACTTGCGGGTCTTAGTATAACTGCTGCTTTGGAATTTCTAGTGCAAAATGTATACTGATCGTGTTGGTAAATGTTTAATACTTCAGTCTATATGAAGTAAACAAACATGAATAAGGAACTTGGAATATAAACATGCTTAATCCTTGCAAGATGTTATTAGGTGTATGTAAACAAATACAGTAGATGGTGTGTGTGTAGGTAATTGCATGGTATCACAAACAGTAGTCTGACATAGCCGTTGCCTTTTCTCATCTGCAGGTGTGTGTTGTTTCAGCGCAGCATGGCTGTGGTCATCCGCTTGCAAGGTCTCCCGATTGTGGCGGGGACCATGGACATTCGCCACTTCTTCTCTGGATTGACCATTCCTGATGGGGGCGTGCATATTGTAGGGGGTGAACTGGGTGAGGCTTTCATCGTTTTTGCCACTGATGAAGATGCAAGGCTTGGTATGATGCGCACAGGTGGTACAATTAAAGGGTCAAAAGTAACGTTGTTGCTGAGCAGTAAAACTGAAATGCAGAACATGATAGAACTCAGTCGTAGGCGTTTTGAAACTGCCAATCTAGATATGCCACCAGCAAATGCTAGCAGGTCGGGACCACCACCTAGTTCTGGAATGAGTGGAAGGGTTAACTTACCTACTACTGTACCTAGCTTTAACAATCCTTCTCCTAGTGTAGTAACTGCTTCTACTACGGTGCATGAAAGCAATAAAAACATATCCACATTTTCTACTGCCAGTATTGGGACTGCACCTCCAAATCTTGGGAGTACCTTTGGTAGTCCAACATTTAGCTCAACTATACCTAGCACAGCATCCCCAATGAACACCGTACCTCCTCCACCAATTCCTCCCATCCCAGCTATGCCATCTTTGCCACCAATGCCTTCTATTCCCCCTATACCTGTTCCACCTCCTGTCCCCACATTGCCTCCTGTTCCTCCAGTTCCTCCAATACCCCCTGTGCCCCCTGTACCTCCAATGACGCCTCTGCCTCCCATATCAGGAATGCCTCCTATGAATCCTCCACCTGTAGCACCCTTACCCACTGGAATGAATGGGTCTGGAGCAGCAGTGAATATGAACAGCGGCTTGAATCCATTGTTTATTGGTCCCATGAATCCTGTAAATCCTATCCAGATGAATTCTCAAGGTAGTGTCAAGCCACTTCCAATCAATCCAGATGATTTGTATGTCAGCGTTCATGGAATGCCCTTTACAGCAACAGAATCTGATGTGAAAGACTTTTTCCTTGGGCTCCGTGTGGATGCAATCCATATGCTGAAGGATCATGTAGGTCGAAATAATGGAAATGGACTAGTTAAGTTTTTTTCTCCTCAAGATACATTTGAAGCACTGAAGCGAAACAGAATGCTGATGATTCAGCGCTATGTTGAAGTTAGTCCTGCAACAGAGAGACAGTGGGTAGCTGCTGGAGGCCACATAACTTTCAAGCAAACCATGGGTCCCTCTGGGCAGGCACATCCTCCTCCCCAGGCTCATCCTAGGTCCAAATCTCCCACTGGACAGAAAAGGTCGCGGTCGAGATCTCCCCATGAGCATGGTTTCTGTGTTTATTTGAAAGGTCTTCCCTTTGAATCGGAGAACAAACATGTGATAGATTTTTTTAAAAAGCTGGATATAGTTGAGGACAGCATTTATATAGCTTATGGACCTAATGGGAAGGCAATTGGAGAGGGGTTTGTGGAGTTCAGGAATGAAGCTGATTATAAAGCAGCTTTGTGTCATCATAAGCAGTACATAGGGAATCGCTTTATTCAGGTACATCCAATTACTAAAAAGGCAATGTTAGAAAAGATAGATATGATTCGTAAAAGATTGCAGAACTTCAGCTATGACCAGAGAGAAATCCTGATGAATGCTGAGGGAGAATCAGGCTTGCCAAAACTTTGTGCACATATATCTAATATTCCATACAATATAACAAAAATTGAAATACTTCAGTTTCTAGAGGGACTGGCAGTAGAAGAAAACTCTGTACAAATTCTTGTTGATAATAACGGCCAAGGTTTAGGACAAGCACTGGTTCAGTTTAAAGCTGAAGATGATGCTCGTAAGGCAGAGCGCTTGCACCGTAAAAAACTGAATGGAAGAGATGTTAATTTGCGTTTGATAACTGTAGAAGAAATGAGAGATATTGAGAGAAACCCACCATCTCAAGGGAAAAAGATCCTGAAAATACCGATCCAGGGAAATGCGGCTGTGCCAGGAACGCAGGGCCCTGGTGGGGATGAGCATGCCTTCTTGGGGGGAAATGCTAAAGAAGCAAATAATGGTCCTCCGTTCAATTTCCCTGGTAACTTCAGTGGGTCTGGCGCATTTGGTCCCCCTTTACCACCACCTGGAATAGGTGGCTTTCCTGATTCTAGACCAGGAATACCCACAGTTGCAGCTAGTGGTTTACCAGGTGCAAGTATTGAGGTACCAGGTTTTGCAGGTGGTCCTGCTAATTTGAGTGGACCAGCAGGTTTTGCAGGGGGTCCTCAGACATTTGGTAATGGTCCTGGTAATTTAAGTGGGCCCCCTGCCTTTGGCGCTGGTCCTCCAGCGATTCCTAGCGGTCTTGGACATTTAAGTGGACCTCCAGGGTTTGGACCTGGACCAGGAAACATACATATTGGTGGACCCCCAGGTTTTGGAACAGGGTCTGGGAAGCCAGGGCCAACTGTTATTAAAGTGCAGAATATGCCCTTTACTGTTTCGGTGGATGAAATTTTGGATTTCTTTTATGGTTACCAAGTGATCCCTGGTTCAGTGTGCTTAAAATACAATGAAAAAGGCATGCCCACTGGAGAAGCAATGGTTGCATTTGAGTCTCGTGATGAAGCTATGGCAGCTGTTGTTGATTTAAATGACAGGCCTATAGGTTCCAGAAAAGTAAAACTTGTATTAGGGTAGCTGTTCATCAAGTAGTTGTAGAATAGATTTTCATAGTGCTGTGACAAATGCATCTGGATTGGTTTTTATAGTATTTCCAGGATAGAACCTGTGGATTGTTTAAATTGCAAAACAGATTGGTTTTGATAAGACAGAGCACTGGGTTAGCCATTACATGAGAAACCCTGCAAGGAGAGAGGTGCGATGGATTTTCCTCGTACACGTATGTGGAGAAGCTGGACAGATTCTTATTCGTCATAGAAGTTTGGTAAACTCTTCTGGACACAGTGCTTATTGAGAAACTGAGATTGGTTTGACATAGTTTTGGATAAGGGAAATAGACGAAGTCAGTGAAGCTCTTCAGTGATGTTCTTGTAAGCCATTGTAAAATAGATAGCTATTTTTAGATTTGGTTAAAAGCTGGCTGAATTCGCTTTGTTCACAGGTCAAAGCTTTGTTTAAAGTCCTGATTTTATTCTGCAACTGAATGAATTCTCAGTGTACACAGATCAATTGTTTTGTGTATGTATCTTTATTTTTTCCAAAATTCTCACTGTATGAACAGTTGAATTATGCCCTTTGCTGATGTGTCTACCAAACTAATTCTTATGAGTATGAGCAGAATCGTTCTGTAAAATTCAAGCTGTTCTTTGTGGTATAACCTTTAGTTATTTATATATTGCAATTATAACTGT
This sequence comes from Nicator chloris, assembly GCA_013400495.1. Lineage (NCBI taxonomy): Eukaryota > Metazoa > Chordata > Aves > Passeriformes > Pycnonotidae > Nicator > Nicator chloris. The sequence continues at coordinate 20,726 of WAAE01003018.1, forward strand.
GCAGAATAAGACTTTTGCCACAAGTATAGCGAACCTCAAACATGAATCATAAGAGTTTTATAGTACATTTGAAATGTTTTCAGTTGAAAAGAATCATTATTGTTTAAGTAGCTTGATTTGTTAGGATTACACAAATCAGTTGGGAAAGGATCTTTGACACTAGTTGGGTATTGGTGTTTCTCATGTCTCTTGAACTCACGTAGAGTCTCTGCTAAGAGAACCAAAGCGGTGATTATTAGTAGAAGATTGGAGTCCAGATAAAGTTTTAAATTAGGTTATAATGAAAGAAACTTGTATTTTCAGCAACTCTGTTGTGATTTACTGCTGTGGGTGAATTCAGAGATAAAATTTATTTTTCTCCAAAACTTGAAAATACTGAGTTTACTATATATTTTTACAATAAAGTTGTGCTGTTGTTTTCAAAGTCTGTAAAGAGTTCCCATTTTCTTTGTTGTGCAGTGAAACCTTCCATGGAAAAACAGAGAAATGGAAAGGAAGTAATTACGCAAGTGAAAAGTAGATTTTTTTTTGGTTCATCTTTGCTTTGCTTATGATAAATTTTAAGACTTGGGCATTGCCTGAAAAAAATCCTGCTATTCCCTGCAAATCATTGTACTTAAACATACTAAACTTCAAACTGTTTTTGTTTTTTTTTTTTTTTTTAACAAAGAACAGTGCCTTTTGGTGTTGCATACCATGGAACACTGAAGTGTATGGGCAGGCAAAATTGAGAGGTGCAAGTGGCAACAGTTTTATTCATGTGGTGTGTAGGAGAGATTTGCAAACCTGTGCAGCGCTGCGTCCTGAGAGGATTTCACAGTACAGGAATCCATGGAAGGATTGTATAAAGGTGTACTTCAATAAAGAGGCGGTTGCATTACACAGATGCTTCTGTAATTCATTAGCATAATTTTGTTTTGACAGATTACTAGTTGGTCCCAGCTTTGGAAAAGTCATGTGATTTGTATATACTGTTTAAAATTAAGCCTCCTGTTAATAAAACTGTCTGTCTCTAAAGCTTCATGTTATGCATTTCAACAGTCTTTGGGAGTAATGTTTCAACAGCAGATCTTTGTTTCTTTTTCTTCCCTGACAGTCTGAAAGTATTCTTCCTGATGTCAGAAAGATGTGTGATTAGGAGTCAAGTCAGTTTATTTTAAAATTTTGCTCTTTGTTTTTTAAGCAACTTTTATTAAAGTTTCATACTATATTGGAGTTTTTTGGGTGCTTGTTTCTTCATGTTTCACATTAGAATAAAATTACTGAAAAGGAAAACTTGGCTTCATTGTTCGCAGAATTGATTTAAGATACTAGTGTGTGTTGACTCACCAAAACTGGTGATAACTGCTTTTTCAAGTTCAAGTGCATCAAAACAGTGCTTGCCTTGTTGTGAAATGTAATTAAACTTCAGGTGTCTGGAATTAGATACACAGTTTTGTATTACTGTCTTTTGATTTCACATCGTGATCCTCTTTGTAATGGATCCAAGTCTTCTAGTGTTGGGTTAGACACAGCATATGCTGTGAAACATGCTTGTGTGCCTGTTCCTTTGGACTTGCTAAAAGTGCAGGTTTGTTTTGGAAAGATTTTTTCTGATTCTTGATTTTTCTGTATGGTCTAAAGATGTTTCAATGATTATCTGAAAAACACAAACCAGAAAGCCATGGGTGCTGGGGATTTTGACTTGGATGGAATGTTTGAATGGAGGATTTTGGTTGGGGCAGAGGCTCTTCATTTTGTCAAGCAGTTGATTCTCCTTTATCTTTTAGCATAAATTAGTTAGTAAATGTCCCTTCTTCCTTAAGAGTAAGCTCTTGGAAAAAAATAGGAAATCATAGCAGGCTTAGGTTTTCTGTATGTATGGGAAACAGTACATCAACTCTAATAGTTACAGTTGATCCTTTACAGCATATACAGAGAAAAGTTCATTATCAAGGGTCAATGCAAACTGTTTACTGTAACAGCATGGTTTCATGTTAGAAGTAGCCTTAAACTGCATGTTGCGCTAAATTGAGTGATACCCTTAGACTATATGTCTAGAATTCATAAAATTGCTTACTTAGCACTTGTCTGTATTCATGAACAACCTTAAAAATAAGGGGTAGGACCTTTGAGGTCCCATCTCCAATGTGGAAGGTACGAAACTGCTGTTGGATGTAACACCCCAAGCTGATTGCTAGCAAGAGATAGCAATAGACAGAATCAGCTGATGGATGCTGCTCAAATCCCCAGTTGTTTAGACCTTGATGCCTTGAGTGTCAGGAAGTTACATCCTTCTTAGCCTCACTGGAACAATACAGTCAGTGACACTGATGCCCCAATTTCTCCAAATGATGTCAGGAAGGTACTTGTGTTTATATAACTGGCTAAGTTGGTGTTTTTAGCAGTTCCTTATGTGTGTCTAAGTACTGCTGCTGAAAAAAGTGGTAAAATGTTACTTTCACAACATGATTTGTTTAATGTATGGGGTTTTTTCGCATTCTAAATAGAAATGAATGCAATTAGTCAATGATAAAATTGTGACTTACATGAAAGAACTTCAGTCGTTGGGTGAAAGTATGATTTAGTATTACCAAATTTCAAGCAGTTACCCATAAATGTCACAGTCAAATTTTTTTTGGCATTCTGTAATATCAGCATTAAAACCAGTTCTTTACTGATGAATTGTTGCTGTGGTCTAAATGTAGATTTATGAGAGGTTTGAGTCTTTGTAGGTTTAAAGAAACCTGAAGGATGCTTTATTTTAAGTAGTATTCCTTTCATAGCACGTAGTATTTTCCTTGAGGGTCTATGCTCTAAATTTGTGTTGAATGGAGAGAAAGATTGATGCAAAAATGAAGACTGTAGTTGTGTACCAGATGACATTGAAGGTCTGCCTTTTAAAAATATAAAATGTGCTGCTCAGTTCCACATTGCTCGTGCTGTCCCTAAAGTCATTGCTTATACTGGGTGAAATCAGCAGCTTGTTTTGCTGGGAGTATTTTGGAGCGCTGAAGACTGTATACTCTACAAAAGAGTATGTTTCCAGTTTCTAGGCACAGCAGTGGTGCATTAAATGTAAATAATGATTGTGGTTTCTTTATTTTGTTTGTCCTCAGTCTTCTGCTATGATGGTTCCAAAGTTGCTGCTTCTTGTAGCAAGTGCTGTCGGCCCTCAGCGGGTTGTTCAGCAGCACTGAACTGTGTTGGCCTTCTGATCTGCAAAACTAAAACTGCTATGTATTATGGCCCATTAAAAACCTCTGGCTGGCCAATGGACCACAGTTTGAGAGCAGCTGGTTGAAGTTCATTATTCAGATACATGGATTAGACCCTGAAACAAAGGATTGCAATTCCTGTTCAATATGGGCTCTAGTGCAAGAGAACAACTAGTTGCTATATTTGCTAATTGGTTCAAAAGAAGCAGTTTTGAAACTGGACATATTAGGAAACAGAGTTTTGTGAAATACACAAATTAGTTTTATGTCAGTTTGCTGCTTTAGATGTGCATGTCTTTGAAAAGAGAATGAGATGCTAAATTCTGTTGCTGTAAGGTTTTTCATAAACTCTGCTTTGGCCTGGAGGCAGAGTTGCCAAATACAATAGTTGGTCGTCTTTGCTCTTTTCCAGGTTTGCTGATGCTCCTTGCTGCTCTGTGGCTGTATTTTTTTTTCATGGCTTTGGGAAAACTGATGTAGAGTTTGTGTACAGAGGGAGAGGAAGGGAAGCTGTTTAATGCTTCTGCAGGAAGAGTAACCTCAAAGGGTTCTCTTCCTATCTGTTTTTGGCAGTGAGAATGTTCAAAGATTTGTTTTTTCCACAGTCTGGATTTTCCATGGAATGAAAACCTGTTGGTTGTATGCACATTGATTTGTGGCTGTGTACTGAAATCCACCTCTTTCCCTATGTTGTGATCAGGTAGGTCTAACTGTGGCTAGTTTTCTATACAGATTATGTTGTTAGTAATTTTCTTGAAGCTTTGTTACTATGTGGAATGTTTGAGTGTTGTTTGTGCAGGGAGTGTTTCCCACCTCCCTGACCTGGATGCTTTTCACTCCTGACTGTAAACACCAAATGGAAAAAAAACAGCCCTAAAAGTTCCTTTTTGGGAGCTCTGGCCTGAACGTGGGTGTCAGATGGTTTGGCTGTGACTCCATTGACTTACTGGTATTCACTTCTGTGCAGATTCCTTTGTTACCATTCTGGATTTGTTTGTGTATTCACAGCATGGCAGCTTCAGAGGGAATTAGCCAGATGAGTTCTACCTGAGTTCATTTACTGCTTCTGCAGAGGCAAAACTTACTCCTTTATGGCTTTATTATGTGTTCTTGTACAGCCTGAAATTCAGTGGTCTTGTTGCTTCCCAAATACATTTAGGTAAGCTTTCAGAAACAGGGAATGTGTTTTCTTTTAGCATGAGTCTGAGTTCCACAAAATCAGTTTATAACTCTGTATTTGCTATTCTCACACCAGCTTCACCATTTTCTTCAACTTCTGAGTTCTTTCACTATGAATCACCAGTAAATTAGACCTGGTTGATCACAGATCATAGCTAGGAAAGACTTTGGGGCCTGGAGTGGAGATTGCCCTTATGGTACACAGTATACAGGAGTGTTAATTTCCCTGCAAAGTTTAAAATCAAAAAGCAGGGACTTGTAAGGTTTGCACAGGGAAAATAGGAATTAATCCTGCCTAAAACTATCTCTGGCATAGCCTGGCCTTTTGAGCTGGTCACTACTTCAGGAAGGCTGGTTGCTCATTGAACTCTTCGTGTTGTAGTTTACGGTATTGTTAAACAAGGAATCGGTTGGATTGTATGGCTCTGATTTCTGACCATCAGAAGGAAGGTGGAACTTCCAGCTAGCAATTTCAGAGTTTGGAACAAATTGTTTAATGTCGACTGTTTTCCATTGAATATGAATATGTGGATGTAGCACTGCTCTGTGTGACAGTAGAAAGCTTAGAAATGCTTTCTAGTCACTTAGGCAGATTGGGGGAGGAAAACAGTGATAAAGTCAGAACCTAAACTACTTCAAGAATTCCTTTTAGATAATTTTGGTTGAGTGCCTTTTATGATGAAATTCATAGGATCTCTGTCAGTAAATTTTGAAGCCTCTGTGTAGCACCCATTTAGTGACCTTGCTGTGGTGGCATTTGACAATGTGCTTCTCAGTGAGCTTCTTATGAAACTTCTTTGTTTTCAGCATTATAACCAAAGTATTGCTAATTGTTTTGATGGGAGGATGGATATGGATTGTGGAAAGCCCTTGCTTGTTTGAACAGGGAGCTCAAATCCGCAGTGAAAACGATGGTTGCCAATACTTTCTCATTATTGGGCAAATGTTTCTAATACAAGGGCAGAATTTATAAACGGTGTGTGTTTGAGCAACACTAGTGCAACCAGCTATAAAAGTGAAGAGGCTAATTAAAGTAACATTAGACACTGGCAGTTCACTGACTGAATGTATGGGAAGCCCTGTTCCTTAAGGAGGGGAGGCAGAGTTATTAAATACCACAAATTCATCTGCCTAGGATTCCCCCACTACATTCGAGCATTGCTGCAGAGCCAGTTTTCTGTGTTGCAGGTTCAGTCTTATATTAATAAACGAGTGTTTTTAACAACACTTAAAGCTCTCTTCAGATATGGACTTGAGGGCTTTTGGGAGGTATGTGTGCAGGTGGTATAGCTAATTTGTCTCCCAGTAGCCGGTGTACCAGTGACAGAATGTTCTCATCCTCACTTTAAGGGAACTTCAACTTTATCATCTAAGATTAGGGGGTAAATTGAAAGGTTGAGGCCAAACTGTCATGCTTTAGCTATAGTGAAAACAACCAAGTGCTGCCCTGATCTAATGAAGAATGTACATGGGTTCAGAAACTTCAGCACTGAGTTTGTGTGAAAAGGAGCACAATAAACCAATGACTAAATACTTAGATTCTTAAACTGATCTGAAATGTAAATTCACCTCTTACAAAAGAATGTATGAGATAGGTAATTGATTTAAGAGTTACTGTTAAACAGTTAAACCTGCGCTCTGCAGAGTCTTATGTTTTCTTAGATTGTAAATCAGAATAGTTTTTGATGGTAAGTTTTAAAGTTTTTTTAAAGACAGCTGTAGTTGTTACCACTTAAGTCAGTGTGTATATTTTAACTGAATGCATCTCTTAAAAAAGCCTTTCAAGTGTATGTGGAAAATTACATGCACAACACCATGACCTGCTGCACAAATGTCCTGAATTTTTTGAAAGCCTTTTTTTGTCATCTGGATGTTTAGCCCTCCCTTTGGATAACTGGCACGGTAGTTCAGTTAAGATGATAAACCAAATGGTATTTCTTCCTTGTAGCGCGAGCACTGTATCATGCTGCTACTTCGAATGAGTAGGCAGTTTTTGGCTACTTTAATGTCTCCAGAACAGAAGACTTTGTAGTATTTTCCTTCTGCGTGATAGCTTGTGTTACTTTTTGTATTAAATTTTGTCATTAGTTAGGTCTGTAAAAACAGCTTCAACAGTAAGTTTTCTGAAACCTAAAATGCTTGATTTTAAACTAAATAATTGAATCTACTATGAATCCTAATTAATCCTCAGGTAATGTATCTCTTTGAAATACCATCTAGTTCAGTGCAGTGACTGGAATGAATATAGCTATAGGATCACTTAATTTTGTTATTATGACAGGTGAGAGAAAACCCAGTAACTATGTTCTGTGCCAGCTATGGTGTGGTGATGTAGTATAACCTTCTCTGTCTTGTTTAGGTTTGAAGAAGTAGTTTAGGTAGGAAGAACCTGTTTTTTGAATATTTTTGGGCAGCTCACAGATACTGTTTTAATCTTTTTGTGCTTTCCAAATCCCCCTGCTACTGCATTAGATTCACATAAAAGCTCTGAATCTGTGATGGACAAATGACTGATGCTGAGTCAGTCTTAAGTTTGTCCTGACTGCTGCCTGGTTGAGACAGGTAGTGTTCTGCAGTTTGTAACCCAAGTTTGCAGTTTCCATCTAATGATGGTAACTCCGAGTCTTTCTGCTTAGAGTGAATGTAATTTATTTCATTCTTTTGTAGCTGTTAAATTTACTCTAGGTTTTTCATCAGAGAGGTTTTTGCTTGGAGAATCCTGTCTGACTCAGTTCAGTCATGTTTCTTAAAAGTTTATTGAAACTATTAATTTCATTTTGAGAAAATTAAGAGGGTCCCTGGTGGGAGTTGTAGGGATTTTCAGGTGCTTGGCTTGCAGAGACATGTTTTCTCAAGGGTGTGGAACACCTTTGTAGCAAATCCAAAGGTAGTGACAACAGCCTTCTTCAGGGTATAGACTGGAAACCATTATAGTGCATGTACTGTGGATAGCAGACATGGAAGAGCACTTGAGGAAATAGCTCTCTGCCTGCATTTGTGTAATCTCTTTTCCCTTAAGGTAGGAAGATTGTGTGATCATTTTAGCCCACTTGTCTCTGACACAAATGGAGTGGCTTGAACCCACTGTTGTAATAGGTTTGTACTTTTATATGAAGGTGCACTGGCAAAAGAAGTTGGATCTGGAACTGAACAGAAAGGGAACATGAGGTCTGTTTGGGGTTTGTGGCCTTTAAATTGTTCAATTGTTAGTCTGGATGGGCAAGAGAAAAAAACAACTTTAAAATCCCTTGCCATATCCTTCCCTTTATTCTACTTCCTTAATGTCAGGCTTTTGTGGTGGTAGGATTGTTTTGTTTTTGTTTTTGGGGGTTTTGTTTGTTTGTTTGTTTTGAAGTGTCATTATTTTGCAACATGTTGGGATAGAGAAGATATTCATACTATAGGTGGTAATAATTAGTGACAGAAAAGTAGTATCAGTGTGAATCTCTCAAAAGGAAGCATGCACTCAAAAGCAGAAAGAACTGAAAGAGTGTTGGCAGTTAGGCTGAACTTGCAATGAACAAGTCAAAGAAATCAATTTCTTGGGAGTACTGCAGAACTAATATTACGGTTTGGGATTTTTTTCTGGATCCTATTTCGTGAGGTAGATTCAGTATTAAAGTCCATAAAGAAGAAAACCCGACTTACATAATGTGAAGGGGTAACATGCTTCTTAATGTGTGAGAAATTGAAATGTCACTTCTGCTTTATGTCCTTACTAATTTTTTAGGCAAGAGTTATCACTGTGCCATAATAACTGCAGGGTGACTGAGAATAGTGTAAATTCCTCTATGGTATTTCAGTCTTTTCTGATGATAATTCAACAAGTGCAATAAAAAGAAGGTATGACAAGCTTTTCATTGATTAAGTGGCTGTTGGTACAGTATAGCCACCAAGGTTCTTTGTGACTTCTATAAAACAGCAAAGGTAATTAAAATGTTTTGCTGGCATATTTGTATTTCAAGTCTTACTTTGAACTCATTCTGTTCACACAGTATGGACTAGTCTAGATAGAAGGAATTACTGAGTTTCTGCCTTGAAGTCACCATGCCTAGTTTTGGAGGAATGGGTAAAATGATATCGATGTAGTATAATTACAGGATAGTAGTACTCTAGTTTAGATTTCCAGAGGTTGGGAAGGGAAGAGGTTGTGAAGGGGAAAGCAGAATGAATGCTGAGGAATTGCTTAAAAAATCGTGGGTGCATGTAAGAAAGAAGTGATGTGTGGAGGTACTTGCTGGTGAAACTGCAGTGTAGTTGAAGAACCAAAGAAGAGGAATATGGTGTAGTCTTTGATCTCAGCTTAAGGAGTTAGGATGGAAAAATGGAAGATTGAGTGATAGATAGCTGGATTTACCTGGGGAATGGGACACAGTTTAGGCCTGAAGGAGAAATAGCTGGAGTTTAAGGGAAAGAACAAGACCTTTTTGGAGAAAGGCAGAGATGATTTGCAATGTAAAATATGTGTTTGAGGTTGTTACAAAGGTCTGTGTGGTTGAGGTGTTAAGTCTGTTTTTCAATTAAGTTGTTCTTCAGGTTTCAGTAATAAATACTTGAGAATCATAGTGAGGGGAAAGAAAAAGCTGCTGAATAATATGAAAGGAATGGGGAAAAATGCTTGCTTGGTGGGAGGAGTCAGTGAACACTTTTAGGATTGCAGTTACTATTGTAGCATAGGTCCAGTGATTGACTCCAAAGCCCCAGCCTGTGTTAAGTTAGTTTTTCAGGGAAATAGGTTTTGATAGTCTGCTATTAAATACTAGGAAGAATTTTGAAATATGTTTTCTTTCCATGAAGTTTGGTTTAGTAATAAGTTTTTCTTAAGTCCAGGTGTTAATTTGAAACTTCTTGCAATTTGATATGTTCCAAACTAATATTTGAAATAGTTTCAGTTTTGACCTACCAGTTTCATATTTCTCAGAAAAGTGGAGAATATGTCCATAGTGAAGGCATGCATGAGCATTCCTTTGAGTTTATTCGTCATGATTAAGGGGTATATTGGTGGTGTACAAGCTAACATTGAACATTGTTCAGGTGGAAAGGGGAATTTGTAGAAGCTGCTTTTTCCCCCGAGTTGGGACTTGGCTTTTGGGTGAGGGCAAGCTGCAGTAAAGAAGATGAACTGATGGAAGTTCTTGTTTGCATTTTTTACTGGAAATTACCAAAATTACCATCCCATTTGTGATTGTTGTGCTTTGTTTCAGCTTTTCATTTATTTATTTATTATTGTTCTAAGCTTGTTATTTTTGTTGTTATAAATGGGAGCTTTGCCTCCTCAGTCAGTTTCTGGGAGCTTCTTGGAGGTTGGGTTGTCAGAGCTTGTACCCATCGGCGGACTTTGGACACACCACCCCTCCCACCCCTCCATTTTTGTGCTGATACTGGAGCTTCAGGGTTCATGTGGAGACATCTCAGTGAATAGGGCCAGGTTGTACCTTCCTGTGTGTTCAGCAGGCCCACAGGTGTGCAGTGGTCAATAAAGTGTTTGATGAGGCCTGCAGTCCAGTCCTGAGCTCAGGGGCTGGGCTGGGGATTTTACTCTTGGTCATGGCTCAGAGTTTCAGCATCAGCACAGCCTCTGCTTCACCCTGGAGGAAATGTGTCTGTCCTCCCTGGGAGCTCTCATGCCTGGAATTAAGGCTGGCTGATGAACCATGGGCACTCTTTATCAGGACTGAATCAAGGTGACAGTCATTTGTTTAGAATGTTGTCCTTCGTAGTATTCACCCATTCTCTTTCTTTTGTAACCGTTAGGAGATGCCTTTTGTTTCAGGTTATATGTGAAATTTTTAATAGCAGTTAATTAACCCCTTGTATGTATGGTGACAGCTTGGAACACAGTGTTGACAATAGTGATTTATTCCCTGCCTGGAGCAATAGTGATCCTAACGCACTCGCATCTCCACTGCAAACTGCCAGCAGTAATGAAATTATAGAAAAAAATTGCAGCCATTTATATTTTCTTCAGAACATCTAGGGCTGTGGGATGAAGCTCTGTGGCCCATGGAAGACCTGGAGTGCTGGCAAAGGCCTTTATTGACTAATAATTTGTGGACTGTGGTCCTTCTCATTAGACTCCCTTAATCTCAGTTTAAAATAAAGATGCATTTTAGTGCATCTGGTGTTACAAACCTAGCTATATGATTTCTTTTAGAGCCTTGTTGTGTTCAGGAAAGAAGGATCAGATTGTAATTTCTATTCTGATAACACGTTCAGAAAATGATCCTGACCTCTGCACTAGGATCAGCTTTGTAATATCAAACCCCAAAATATAACAGGCTGTCCCCTCAAAATTGAACTAATAATAAGAGAAAGCATTGTGTCTGCTGGTCTGTGTTTTTTGGGATCACAGCAGAAAAAGAGAAGGAGCTCTGAAGAAAGTTGGGTAATAGCTGGAAGATGTGGGATTAAACTAAGCAAGAGACACGGGGAACAGGTTTTTGGTAAGTGCAAGAATAATTTACAGAGATGCTCTGTTACGTGTGTTGGATTAATTTCTTGACTTGTTGGATAGCAAAGGGCCAAGATTATGAAAATTGCAGTAGGGGCATCTTGGTGGCATGATTGCTGACATCTGTGCTGGGTTTGTAAGCAGAATGTAAGGCAGGAGTTATGGCCAGTCCAGTACAGAGTAAATTCTTTGGAAATCAGCTGTCCTGGAGCATATGCATTAAAACCTGAAGTTTGAGTTAAAACAGGGTGTTAAATTAATGTGTAAAATTTGGTGTACACTGAAATAGAGCTGGTTGGGTATTTTGTACAGTATTTAATGAGAATTTATTAGTGTGATTAAATACAAAAAAGCTGCTGGTTTTCTTGGGCTGAATTCTTGCTTAGGTTTCATTTTTTGCGGAGCAGCAAAACCAGGCTGACCCACAAGGCTGTATTCAGTGATAGTGCTACTGTTTTCTCTCAAGAAGGTACCACCTCCTGGCACTGCTAAAAATACTCCTGATAGTATTTGATGTCCTGAAGTTATTAGATTTTTCTTGTCCTCAACCTGGTTGACTGTGGTTTCTGTGATCTGCCGTGCTGGGGTGATCACAGTGCCCCTCTTGCCCAGTGCTCACTGTCATCACCTCATCCTCCCAGCCCGAAGAGGAGCCTCTGGCCTTCAGGCTTACTGAGGGATGGAAGTGTATACAACAAACTATGTAATTCAATAATTCTCACCTTAGTGTGTCCAGCACTTGATCCTTACTTGAGTAAATGGTGGCACTCATACAGGAGGGATAAGTAAAGAGGAGTTTAATTATGCTTCAGGCACCCATATGTGGCATTTTGGGGAAATGAAACACCTTCCAAAGCTCTGAACTGGGACAGTTAAAGCCTTCAATCACTCTTGGTTTGGAGTTTTCTTCAACCATAAGTGTACAGTGCTTTCTTCTCTTAGAGTTGACTTGCTTTAAGCTTTGGTTAAGCTCAATCATTAGAGGAATAATAAATTTAATATTAGAGACTTGTCAGTGTGTTGATTTTATGTTGGAAAGTGTTCTTTACTGCATGGAAGGAAGTTGCTTTTTCTGCAGAAATGTGAAAAAGGTTGGAAGTTGTGAAGTGCTTATATGAAACTCCAGAAAGCAGCAGGTAGTTGCTTATTCTTCTGAGTGTGTAGCATAGATGTCTTATGTGATTTTCTAGAAGGCAGCTTTTTCATCTTGGTTTGATTGTTTAGGACCAAATTCTTCACTGCTGTGCTTCATTTTAGTGTAGAAGAGCTCTGTTAAAAAGTTGAGATTTATCTTTTCATATGTATTGTACAGCTATTGGAGTTCATGATCATTACAGGGAAAAGCTGGTATGCATAGTAAAAATTATTTTGACTTTTTAAACTGGACCTCAGTTTGGTTGTCTGACCACTTCTTAAAGTGTACTTAGTATGGAGCCATTCTGTGTTTTACTTGAAAAAGTGGGAATGACATCTGCTTGGGCCATGAGAAACTTCTCTGGAGTATGTGCTTGGGATCTTGCAGATTTCTATGGATAGTATTTTGCTCTAACATGGGTGATGTATTTTTTTTTTCTTCAAAATGTGGTGTTATATCATGTGCAATTCTAAATAAGAGCAAAAAAATAGAGGTACCTGATGGATCTGAAGCTGTACGTTGGAAACTCTTTCCTTGAGGGAATGTACAGAATTTGGCTCAAGATGAAACGTCACAGGTGATGCCTCTCACCAGTAGGATCCCCAGGTTGTGGGTGCAGTGGATCAGATGTTTGTGGCTATTGCCCACATAATCGTTGATCATGGAGGTGTATTTTACAAGCTGTTTCAAGCAACAGTACCTACCTGGTGGCTTGCTTATGTTGCCTTTTTGTTTGAAACCACTATAATGGGATATACCCAGTAGCTCTATTTTCTGTATTTTAAAGAGAGTTTGAATTTATTACTGCTTTTGGAGTTCATTTTCACTTGGTAATCTGAATTTCTGTGGCTAGATTAGTTTTGAGACTTCCAGACCGTGCTGTACTTTAATGTACTAGTGGCAATTGGAGGTTGTTAAACTGTCATTATTGCAAGCTAATCAGGATCAATGTATAATAAATTCTTTATAGATGAAATGTGATAACATTGTGGAAAGTAGTTTGCTCTAGCTGCTGGTTTTGTATTGGAAATATCTACTGTCCTCTGTAAACCAGAAGGTTCAAGTAGTAGACATCAATATTAATTATCAAGGGTGGTTGTGAGGGGGAAAATAGGAAAACAGTGCATTTTAAAATTTCTGAAACTACTGGAAAAATTTGTGTTGCAACAAATGTAAATAATATTCTGTCATTATAAATACGGTTGCAAGTCTAAAAACTAAGTTTATTTTGTGTGTATGAATGGATACAAATAAGTATGCTGTATGAAAAGTCAGTGAAACAACAGGAAATGTGAAGTGTTGATTCCGGTCTGCAAGCTGAATACAATTGGTGTTCTTGAATGCATGCTGAGGAAAAAAAGGAAAGCTGTTAATAAAAATAATAAAACCTCAAGTTTTTTTTCAGTGTAATTGCAGCAAACTGTATGCTTAGCTTGAGATCAGAGCCTTTGTGCACTGTTTGAACGTAGTAACCACTAGAAGATTGTTCTCTGATCACGTGTCTGTGGCACAGCATTGGTAAGTGGTGAAATGTTACTGCTCTGACAGTGTCAGTGCTGGGTGATGCTGTGGTGCCTGTCCCTTGCAGTGAGCTGGCACGTGCCAGCCGGGCAGCTTGGAGTAATGAAATGCCAAGATGATGTTGCAGTGTTGTGTGGAATTGCAAATCAGAGAAAGCATGATAGGCTTTTGCTTAAAAAGGAACAGGGTGGGGGGTTGTGTTACGTGTGGTGTGGTTCTAAGTCCAAGCTCTAATTGCTGGCATTTTGAAAACTTTTGGAATTGTCACTTCTCTCAGAGGAAAGGAACTGGAACTCTTTGGAGAAAAGTGGAGGTGAAAGTCAGCTGATATATTTCACATAAACTATTCACTTTTTTATAGAAAGAGAGATGCAATCACGAAAAAATTTGAGTCAATATTATCATAATGAAATCATGTTAAAAAATCAAGTTGGAGCTAGTTTTTCTAATTGGTGAGGAATGTCATTATTTTTTCTTCCCCTTCAGGTTTTTGGTTGGTTTTGGTTTTTTTTTTTTAATATGTGTGTATTTGGGGATGAAAATATGTTAAACTTTTGATCTTTCTAAGCTTTTCAAATGCAGGCAGATTTCCAGAGATTTGTGCTGCTCAGATAACAGCATGAGCAGGGTAACTGGGCAAAGTTGCTTACTGGGTTAGCCCCCAGGTCTTCGGGCTTGGCTGAAGTGGATGCTGTGTCTTAGCAGATCAACTACTCGTTGCTCTTGGGATGTCTATGACCAGGATTTTCTTCTGCTGGTATTCAAGGAATAGACTGATACTGGTGAACACCATACAGTGTGTTTGAGTAGCCATGAAGTAAAAAGAAGGTTGTGTGGGGTCTTTGAGGACATCCATAGGCAGTAATCTATAAATAATTGCCAGCTGAGGTTCAAACTGGTGATTTCAGGTTATTTTTTTTTAATCTGAATCTGTTAAGGAGCTCTCCCTTTCTTTTCCATAAGGATTCAGTCTATAGTTGTTAAAGCTGCTTTCTTGTTATCCCCTGAGTTGGTGAGGAAGGGCATACAGCCAGTTAGGACAGTTCCTGCTCAGCCACAGCGAACAGCTGGCCTGCTTGTGCTCTGTTGTGTCTTGGTGGTGATGTGCATCAGTGAGTGCCCTGTGATCTCTTGATGGAGCAAGAGGATATAGTGGGAAAGGATCTCTTGTCGTTTGTAATGTCCCCAGTGGTTCAGCAGAACATCTGGGCTGTATTTCAAGGGAAATCCTATGCTGTTACTAAATTTAAAACAATCAGATGAGACAGCCTTCTGGGTATTGCGGTACTGGAAATCAAATCTTTGAAACAATGGAGTATTTTTATAATTTCATTACTGCTGATCTGGAGAAGAGATTCAGGTAGCAGATAAGAGGTGATTGGGTTTGAGGACTTGTGTCTCTTCACCTCCTGGTTTCATTGTATGGGTTTAACAGTTCCTATCTCAAATTCTTCCTTTTTGGTGTCTGTGTAACATGGAGTAAATATGTATGGGCTTGTTCTGCGTGCAGCTTAAGACCTGCAGTAGTGGTTTCCTCCCAGAAAGGAACCACTGCTGGCTGGGGATGCTAAAGCTTATAGGGAGCTGTTTCTTTGAGGTTAACTTTATTCCTGATGCTTTGAGCTCTAGTGGGGAGGAAAGGTGTCTCCTGTTAGTACAGAACTCTCTGTTGCAGTAGAGGAAAACAGAGGCAAAATGTTGGCAAAGGAGCCCAGACTGGATGTCCTAATCTTGTTGTCAAATAGTGGGTGTCAAACAAATTTTTGCTGTTGTCTGTTTGCAGAGATGTGAGTCTGTGCGAGATGAAAGCTGATCTGGTGGAATGATGTGTGTAGGTAAAGAAAAAGCTTGATACTGTGACTTGCGATTTTAGGAGAAACGTGTTTATTAAACTCAGTGGTTTCTTTGTGAATCCTACCTGGGGTTGAAGGCGACTGAGTGTAAAATGGATGGCTCCTGCCAGTAGTTTGAACAGCTGACCACCAGACTACTTCAAACAAGTTTTTTAAAAATATGCTGGTGTTAAACCAGGTGATTATGATGACCTTAGTTGAAAGCTGCACTATGATTGTCTTTGCCTAAAGCTTTGCTAATTTTTACTGAGTGCTGGTTTTGTCCTGCCACCATCACTGGAGTGCACCTGAGTGCCATGCACGGGCGTATTAAGTGACTTCGTTAATATTTGTCCAGGGTAGATTACCATCTGGGATGTCCAAGGGATTAAATGTTGTACAATAAAAGCTCATCTCTTGGAGTTAAATATATTCATCCTGCAAGTATGAGGGAGCCATGGGGTACGTGGGTACTAAAAAGCCAAAGCAAGTATTTCCTTATTTTTCAGACTCAGAAGAAGCTTCTCCGTGAAACATTCCCATTTAAAGCTCTAGTCCTCAAACTGTCCAGCCTCTGCAATATTTTGATGCTTGAAGGCTTATCTTATAATTCAATTTTGAGAATTATAGCTGTTTCTCAAACAGAAGCGTCTGCAGTTTAATGTGTAATAAAATTTAGTTATCGCGTTTGTGGGATGATGTTACAGTGTTTTGGAAGCCAGCATGGCAAAGCACAGAGCCTCTGTGGTTCCCGTGGGTCAGCAGGGGGGGCTTTGGCAATGCTTTCACCGCGTGGGGCGGCTCTTCGGCGCGCGGCGGTGACTGCGGCGCTGGCGGGACGGAGGTCCCTGTCCGTGTGCGGGGCTCTGAGCGGCGATCCCAGGGAGGGGACGTCAGGCCTGGCCATTTGTAGAAACCTGAGGCAGCGGGAAGGGCTCCTGCGGGGGGAGCGGGAGAAGCGGGTTGAGCCCAGTAGAAATAGGTGAATTCAAGAGCCGAGGGACGGCGGCGGGGCCGGGCGAGGTGGGCTGCAGTTGGCGCCCGGCTGCGCGGAGGTACCGCGCTCCTCGGTATTCCCTTCGCCCGGGGCGGGAGGGGCCGCGGAGCGCCGGTTGTCTCGGCCCCGCCCCGCCCGCGCGTGCCTCCGCTCCGCCGCACCGGGGGCGCGCGAGGTCCGGGCCGACCATCTGACGCTGTGCTCTGCCCGCAGATGGCCGCGTGCGTGTCCCAGGTGGAGCTGTCCGTGTCTTGCCCGAGCCTCCTCGACAGGGACCTCTGCTCCAGGTTGGACCCCCTCTGCGTCCTGCTGCAGGACGAGGGCGGTGGCCGGTGGGCTGAGGTAAGAGCGGCCGGTGGCCATGTGCTGCCAGCGGGTGTAAACACGCCGAGTCTCCCCCTTTCCATCCCGTACGGTTTCCTGGCAGGTGCATGATATAATTCAGATTTACAATGGGTGAGCAGTCCCATTGCCCACGCTCAAACCTTCAGTGGTTTCTTTAATTGCTGACTTGTTTGCTCAGAGTTGCATCAGGAGGCTCAGGCCTGTAACGAACTGTATGACTTGCCCTAAAGCACACACTCCAGAATACATTGTTTCATCAGTCATTTCCCCTGGTTTTCAGACTTTCCCCATACAATAGTGTTTTTCAATGCCATTTCCTTCCTCAGTGAGCCATTGGTCAGCCCAATTTGTCACTGAGCACGAGACATGGTCCAGAGTGTGTAGCCTTGCTGGTGCCTGTGTTTACCTGGTGCAGGTAAAAAGCTGTGTGGGAGAATATGGGCTTCTTACTCATTGTCAACAGCTTTGCTCCTGTGTTTGTGCAGCTAGATCGCATGGAAAAGATCAAGAACTGCCAAGACTCTGAATTCTGCAAGAAACTGGTTGTGAAGTACTACTTTGAGAAAGTGCAGAAGCTGAAATTCAGCGTGTATGATGTTTATAACAAGTCCTTTGATTTAAATGATGATGACTACCTGGGATGGATTGAGTACACACTGGGACAGGTATGTATAGACACATGCTTAGTGTTAAGTGATGTACAAAATAGCAGCAAGAATTTGCTTTATTATGAAAAATTAAGTGAAAATCTGCTTTGTCAAAGGCTTCAACATATTCAAATTTGAAAACACTGTTAAACATGTTCGTTTGTGTTACCACTGAACATGGTTAGAAAAATCATTATGTCGATCACAAAGCAAAGGCTATAGAAATACACGGATTTTGTAATTAATTGCTTAACTTAGGAGGAACTCGTAGCACTAAAGGCAGTTTGGGAGTAAGGAAGCATGGAGGGCTCTCCTGGAGTTTCCTTTGCACAAAGTGACCATCAGGTGGTAAATTGGGGGAAGTAAGGCTACTTGAGATTCTGTGTTCATTACCTGAGAAGGGGTTTGTATAGCTAGGTAGGAAAAGAAAAGTGGGATTCATATTATTAAAGAAAGACTTGATACATTAAATAGTATCTTTAGTAGCTTTTTGGCTGCTTGTGATGAGAATGCCTCTTGTGTCTAAGAGGTAGCAAAAATAGGAAGCTAAAAGTAACTTTGGAGATGTGTTTGTGGGCACTGTTTCTTGGATAGTGAGACAAGATGATTTTCAGACTGTTCAGGAGCACACACTGGTGGCTGTCACTGTTGGAAACACATTTAAATCCTTTTAGAACTTTTATGAGAGTTAAAAAACTTTGCACCGGAAGAGGAATTCTTTCCTCTTTGTCTAGCATGATATTTTTCTTATCTGTCTTCTAACCTTAGGTTGTCTCCAGCTCGGTTTTCACCCGACCGCTGGAATTGAAGCAGGGAAAGCCAGCAGGAAAGGTCACTGTGGTGGTAGATGAGTTTTTTCAAACAAAAACCTTTCTCAATATGTTGTATGGGATAAAGTGGCTTTTCTGGTTTCCTGTCAGTATATCTTCAAATGCTACATATATACAGGAGAGAGGTATTTAAATTAAACTGCAGTTTCTTTTATGGACAAAATACAGGCAAAACTGTAATTTCTTGTTTACATTTTTCCCCCCTGAATTTCCATGGCACAGATTTCAGCAGAGGAGATTAAGGACACCAGGGTTGTGTACTTTGAAATTGAAGCCCCAAACTTGGACAAAAAGTATTGATTTTTTAAAAAATTACATTGCATGCTTTTCTAGTAGTTACATTTTGTGCCTTTTGGCCAGAAATCTCTGTGTTTGCGGACATTCAGCTAAATCTGTAATCCATGTGTGAGCAAAGGCTTGCTGTTTTTTGTGTTATTTACAGTGGAATAAATTGGAGACACAATTGCAATTGAAGTCCACAATGTCAAAATAGAAACTCAACTGCCAGGTTTAGGTTTTGAGGTATTATTTTGGCTTTGGAACATTCTGTATATGAATACAAATTAGTTACGTAATTGTCTCTGGTGAACTGATATTTCTATATTTTTGTTAAAGAAAAAAAGGTGGAAATTTAGGTGTACTGCTCAATGTTATTTTAAGCCAAAGACCAATATAGGGATTTAGTGACCTAACTCTCAGTTAGCAAAATGATGTGATTTATAGGGACAAAAGTGGTCTGAGGAGGAGGTCTTGGAATTGGAGCTGATACAGCGTGCAGCAGTTTTAAAAAGGAAAATAAAAGCGAGGAAAGAAAATTAATGTATAGTTTGTTTAACTTTTTCTTTGTTTGAAGTATTGTCTACTAATTAGTTAATTCTTTACTCATTTTGGTAAAATATAGATGAGGCTGATTACTTCTGGGCTTTTGTGTGCAGGATTTCTTAGGTAAATCGGATCCATTTCTGGAGTTTTACAAGCAGAGCGATGCTGGAAAATGGCAGCTTGTGTACAGATCAGAGGTAGAATTTCCACACAATGTTTTTCTTGAGTTGATCTGACAACTTACTCTTACTAAAAGTGAGAGTCCTACTCCTGGTCATGCTTCGTACCAGTTTTGCAGAGAAAGTATCCTATAAAAAGATATTCTGATCACTATGGTTGCAGCAAATTGTTTATTTGCTGTCTGGTGACTGGATGGAGCTACCTGAGTGAGGAGTCTGACCATGGACAGCGAGTGAGGAGTCTGACCATGGACAGCAAGTGAGAAGAGGGTCTCTCTTCCTTTTCCATGATGTTGAGCTTGGCTGTAAAATTTAACTTTACCAAGAGCATCAAGCTCATACTTTTAATGAGCTGTTTCTTGGCCATTGATGCATGCCAGGGTTGAACTGGCTGAGGCTGCTCTTAACTTGCCATGAAGAGCCCTCATGTCATCATTCCTAGTGAGATGCATGTTGTATTCCTCATGTGACATTATGCTGTCACTTTTTTAAGGTCATCAAGAACAACTTAAATCCATGCTAGAGGAAGTCCAGTGTTCCCTTGCAGACTTTCTGTGGTAGAGATTTTTAATAAACCTATCAAGGTACAGCCTTTAGAAATTCTCTTTGTTGTTCCAAGTCATCCATTCTCTGTTGATGCTAAGTGTGAGTTATCAGGTTGTCTAGTCATATTTAAGTT
Organism: Nicator chloris; assembly: GCA_013400495.1. Lineage (NCBI taxonomy): Eukaryota > Metazoa > Chordata > Aves > Passeriformes > Pycnonotidae > Nicator > Nicator chloris. Next base: position 40,540 of record WAAE01003018.1, read on the forward strand.
ATTAGATTGCCTTTCTAGAATTGTAGTGTGGCAGATAAGTGATTATATGTCTGTTTTAAAACATTATGAGTTGTCAAATTGAGAAGTCAGGAAAAGCAGAAGTGACAAAATTTCCAATTATTAGTCATAAGAAAAACTGTAACTGGTTTGTTTTTTTTTTTTTTTTTCACTGTTCTGACCAGGGTTTCAAGTTGAGCTGTGGTGGTGGTGTCTTGTTTGGTTGGGTGGTTGGTTGTTTTGGATTTTTTTAGTTGTGGCTTTCTAGCACTGTTTCTAAGTTAGCTGAGAAACTTGCAGATGTTGGATAAACTTGAGTGCCTTGGGATACTGACACAGAGAGGACCTTGAGGTGTCTGTCAGATTTATCCATTCATGAGACGGAAAACTTTTTGCAACTCTTTTTCTATCTGTTTCAAGTAGAAATTTAGTTCTGAGTCAGAATTGCATTCCCCTGTGGTCTTGTAAATGGTAACTAATTCTCTGTGGCCCTTGCTTGAGGAGGTGTAGCAGACCAACTACATCTTTTAATACGCTTCTACAAAAGAAAATCTGATAGCAACGTAATATGTTAATTTTCCTTCTAAGCAATGCACTGATAATTTAAAGACATTTAAATCCATAGATAGTTCTGTGTGAGTATAATTTCTCTCTACTTTTCTAACACCTAAATGCTTTACATTTGCAGAATTTTACTGCTTCATCCTCTCTCTGAAGAAGTCTCATGCTGAAAGCTTGATATGGAAGCATGCATGCTAATGTTGTTCTTTGTGCCGTATGACAGTTCCTAAGAATTACTGAGATTATTAACCTGGAAATAGGTGGTCTTGGTTTGAAAGACATGTGTCTGATAAGGAAGGTGGAAACCTTCCTGTGATGGAAAATATGACCCCCTTCCCTCCGAATTATTGTAACTTTGAAATTATGGGGCTTTCAGGCAAAGAGATGGGAAAAGGAATAGCAGCTCTTTACGTGTGTAAATATAACAAGGCAAACAAAGCACAGCCCCGGCAGCAACACCAGGCAGACCCAGAGCCCCAGGCCCAGCCTTCTCCCGGCCGCAGGCGCCTTCCCCTCTGGGGCAGCTCCGGGCACGGCCGCCAGGGGTGCTGGTGGCTCCCGGCGGGCGGGGCAGGGGCGATGACTCCCCCGCGGCTGCAGGGGGCGCTGTGGCGCGGGGTCGGCCGCCTCTCTCCACACGGCCATGGGGACTCAGTCAGCAGGAGAGAGAGAAAAAGGGCCTTCCTTGTCATGGGAAGCAGCCGGTCCCCGTGGGTGTCTGCCACTCTAAATGGGGAGCTGCACTATAGCAGGAACCTCGAAACAGCTGAGGCAAGCAGACCTCAGGTGGCAGACAAAGTGTAGCAAAAAACCCGAAGCTGTGGCAAATGGGGGTCTCAGCAGACTCAGGGTGTCGAGTAGCAAAAACCCTGAATCAGCGGCAGAAAACAGTAGGGCTGGGCAGTGGCAGCCAGGGTGCCACAAGCAGCAGCGAGGTGGTCCCTCCAGGGAGGGAGAGGGGGTCCTGGGTTTCCCCTGAGGCACCCAAGTAGTTGATGAGGGTCTCTCCCAGTGAGCTCAGGTGTTGGCAAGTTCCCAATTCAATGGCTGCTCTTACGAGCAGAGGTTCACCCACGGTAAGGTGCAGCAGTGAGGGACAAAATTCCGCAGTGGTAAGTCCTCTGGGCAGCAGCAGTCCAGCACCAAAACCACAACCATCTGACCTCTGATCCCAAGGGCGAGAGTGCAAGAGAGGGCTGAGCCCAGGCCCTGACCCCCAGCTAAGTCTCAGTATTGCTGCACTTCGCAAGAGAAAATCTCCCGCAGCTACCAAGCTCACTCCCCAGCTAAGAGACTGTAGCCAACTACCCCCCTTGCCCCCTCCTCCCCATCTTGGCCACATCTTTTGCCTCTCTTAAGTATTGTTCTTCTCATCTCTTAGGCAACAAATGGGAGAAAAATTCCCTGAGAGAAAGAAAAAAAGGAAAAATCCTAACCTCCAACAGCTGTGCTGGGCTTGTTGATAGGTGGCAGTGTTTTAAGTGGTAGTTGTGAGCTCTTATTGGTGGGGAATCAACAGTCTTGCGACAGAAATAAGTCATCTTGGTTCAAAAGTGTGCAGCAAGCATGTAGAGGAGGTGGCTAAGAGGTGCATATTGTGATTTGTTAGAACTAACATGACATGGTTTACACATGCTGTTTTGTGGGGCTGTATTTGCTATAGCCCAAAAATATTTGTATTGTTATTTTGTTTTGTTTGTTTTCTAGAAGCTTTCTGTGCTTTGGAATCCACTTCAGAGTGACCTGCTTCTTCAAAATGATAGCTTTTTGCTGTTAGTTCATTTAAGCCAAAATTCATGCATGGGTAAATAATCTGTGAAGTTTCCCAATGCAGCTGCGAAAAAGGATTAAACTGTTCTTGTCCTTAGCAGGCTGGGGAAGTTAATCAGGGGAGTCTAGACTGACAGGCAGGAGTTTCACTAACAGCACTAAAGTATATAACATTGCACTACTGGTTTTTTTTTTCATTTGGAATTTTTTCCTCAAAACCTCTTGTTTGAGGCTTCCAAAAATTTGCCTAGGAGCAATTATGCATGAAATACTAGTAGTCATTGAAGGGAGAACTTGAACTTCAGCACAGCGGAAACAGCCATTTGGGTGTACCCCCTAAACAACAACTTTGCCAGCTGTGTATGAGGATTACATGCTGAATATGTGTGAACATAAATCTTTTGATCAAATGCTACCTAGTATTTTAGTAATTCTTTCTTCATTGTGATGCAGAGTGATGTTCTCCTTGTTCTGTGTTAAGAACAGCTCATATTTGTGACATAGCCTAATCTTTGTGACAGTTTTGTGAATAATAAGTGAAAGCAGCAGCTCACCTCCATAGTTTCTTAAATAAAATAGCAAATGTAGCAAATAGAAGTGGCAAAATAGAAATTTGTGGGTGTTGGTATTCACAGGTTTCATGGCATATACACAAAGGCAAAATAGTTTTCTATGGATTTTGAAAGTTCCTCCTGTAGATGAAAGGGGCCTTTTCCTTGTTGACTGTATTCCACATCTTGTAATGAGTATTGGACAGTTCATTTGTGAAGAAATAATCAATAAATAACTGTATACAGTGTCCTGCATTGTATAGAGTACCCCTGCATTGGAGGGTTTTGTCTGCAGCAGCACTGCTCTGTGGGCTGCCTGCGGTGAATCTTGGCCAGTCTTCGGAAAAGCCCTTGTAAAAAGAGGTTTGTTTTAAGCCATACCATGTTGTGAACTAATAACAAAACTGGGCCTTGGCATGGCTATTAGGGGAGTGGAGCAGGAAGGAGAGGAGAGGAGGATGGCAGCTGCTGGATTCTCTGCAGCTCTTCAGGTGTGCTGGCCTAAAGGAGACTCTTCACTGGAGTCTGCACCCTGGCTTCTGCACAAGAGAAGGCATCCCTGGCATGAACCACTTGCTCTTGGGTGATGTACAAACATCAGAATTGTTGGGAGAAGCCAAGTAAGGTTCAGGCAGGAGGAGTGGGAGTTGCTTCATGGTCGAGAGTCTAGAAGAGAAGAGCAGAAGTAGGGTGGGAAGGATGGACGAGGAGAAGGGGAAGGAGTCTCTGTGGTATCTTTCGCTGTGAAGACACTGAAGGATGGCATGATGCTTCCCATTTAGGTGACTATATTAGGCCATAATTCACCTGGCTGTTTGTATGGGTTTTCCATTGATACCAGTGGAAGATCCCCAGTAGATCTGAATAGCCCTTTAAAGAGCCCTGTGTTCAGATTCAGATATTCACATAATAAATTCAGATATATAGCCACTGAATTTGATATCCTTATTGGGGTGTTACCCGTGTGTCTGGGGTTGCAATATGTAACCAAAAATGTATACTCTATTCTCATCTGTTGAAACCAGTTGGATAGATGTCTTCTCTATCTCTTGGGGGAAGGGGTGGGTGCCTTTTGTTAATGGGCCAACTGATAACAACCAGGTGGGCAGTGTTGCCTTCTCTCTCCCACCACCCTGCCTCTGGGGAGATATCATCTGTGAATGGCCCATTAGGGCTCACTGCACCATTCGTAGAATTAAATCATCCCATTGTGAGATGCTCCACCCAGCGTGGGGGTGCCAAGCACTCCTACCTGCATAAATACCCCATATTCAGAACACCAGGGGACTGGTTTTCTCTCCGGGACTCCCAGAGGAAGACTGGATCCATCTTGCCACCACTGGACCCTTCTACAGGATGGTTTTCTACTCCAACGGAGCCACATCTGTTACTCCAGGAGGACTCATTTTGGACTGCTTCCAACACCCTGACCAAACAGGGTGTCAGGTTGTATTCTGACTCTGTCAGTGCTCCTAGCATTATTTTGTTGTTGCTGTTTGCTTGTTTCTTCTTCTTTTTTTTCTTGAACTATTGCCTTTGTATTTTGTAAGACTCCTGGTAAAGGACTGATATTCCTCTATCTTTGCCTGAAAGCCCCCTTAATTTCAAAATTATAGTAATTCGGAGGGAGGAAGGGGGTTTACATTCTCCATTCCAAGGGAGGCTCTAGTTTCCCGTGGCAGATACCTGTCTTTCAAACCAAGACACCAGGGGTTCATCTTGTCCCATTGTCCTTAGGAGAAAGCTGTCACTGTGGTTTATACTGCAGTAACATCAATTTGATCTCCAGTAACATAAATTTCTTGATTACTAAAGGCAGATCTCAGAAAGAGAGTTCCTCAATTGGTGTGTCATGTGAGCTTCAGAGGAGGAGGAGGCAGCTGCTTACAACTGTCCCTTTGTTGGCTGCTCTGGAATTACTTGTGTTCTGCAGTCATATGCACTGAACATGTTAGATATGCTCTTCACTGGTAATTTTGTGGAGACCTATGACACGATGTTGCTGTAAGCCATAGTTAGTATATTTTTGTTTGTAAATGCATTGCTCTTTTGCATTATCTAGTTCTGAAGCCTTCATGCTGATATAAAAATGACTGTTTATTAATAAAGTATTTATGATTTGGTTGATATAAGATGCAGAAAGAGACAGACGTACCGTTCCGTTGAAATTAGAATTTCTTTGTAAATTGATGCTATTGTTGGACAGAAAAAAAGAACGTAGCTTAGATAACAAAGTTTTAGTTGCTTGTTTCCATTACCCCAGTTGCATATCTTGTCCTGAATGACCTCATATTTATGCATCTGGGCTGTGAAATGTTGGGAGGTTTTAATGTTTCTTTAAAATTTTTATTTATTTATTTGATCTCTTGATTTAAACCAGGGAAAGATTTTTTTTTTTTAATTTTTTGCCGTGCATGCTTAAATGGGTGAGGAAGTGAACATGTTCCTCTCTAGAGATTCACTCTGGCTGTGTGTCTTTGCTCCTGGGTTTTAGTTAGTGATGTGGCCAACATCCCCAGTCCTGACTGCATGGGGGAGTTCACCAGCAGCAATGCAGAGCTGTCAGACAGGAGATGGGTCAGTGAGCCATGGCCAGTCTCCCTAACACAGGACCCCTGCCTATTGCCTGCTCCCTCCTCCTTTCAGGTGCAGTGTGCAGATCATGACAGTGACGACTCACGTGACTTGATAGGCACTTTGGAAATGACCCTGGCGCAGATGCAGACAGCTGGTGCCAGCTCTTCAGCGAGCCTCCTCAGCCCCTGCTAACTTAGTCCAGAATTCAGGCTTTCAAACCCCGTTTCTAATATTGACCTCAGACATGCACTTCCAGTTACTGCCTTCAAACATGCATGTTTTTGTCTGTGTTTTTGTATTATTAAACCAACATTTGGAAAGAGCAAAAACTGCTGTGGGAATTACATTTTTGTTTTCTTTGGGTTCTGTTACCATTCCTATTTCTAAAAATATCCTTGAGCCTGTAGTATGCTGGCCCTGTTGTCCACTGAGCTACTTTTCCCAGCAGTTCAGCTTGCTTTGGCCTCTGTTGAGTCAAGTGAAAATAGAAGTGCTTGTTGGTGCTGTAACAGATGAGTCCAGAAGTGCAGCTTGTCTCAGATAATGTTTGTGCTGGAGCTGGTCACCCTCCTGAGCACTCTGATCACATTGTCAGCTAACAGAGATTAGCAGTCCTTCCAAGGGGCACTTGTCTTGGTCATCCAGTCTAGAGTAAGTTGAGTCAACTGGTGGTGCTGGTTTTGGTTTGTTGTCTGCAGTGAAAACCTGACATCTCATTCTCCTGGAGATGTCCCACCTGAATTAAGGCAGATGTATTTGCACACAGGACATAGCCCAGGACTACCCCAGTTGCCAGCCAGCTTGGTTGGTCATAATCCAGAAGTGGGTGGAAGGTTCTTGCCTTTTTTTTAGCCCTTGTGAATTCAGAATCAATGCAAGTGAATCCAAGCAGGGAAACACTGCCACTGGGAACCTATGGCCTAGACTTTTTTGGCCTCCCCACCGCAAGATTTTTGCCTCCTCTGCCGAGTGCTGGTGGCAAAAGCACCCTGTTTAGCTTGTCAGATAGTGGCCAAAGTAGTTGCAGACCTTTAAAAATTAAATTTCTTAATTCTGCTAGGTATTTTGGTTACTCTGTAATTGTGGAATGTGTGACATTGTCTGTTTCAATAATTTGCTCTCCTGTAAAGGCACATATTTTGGAATTGCTTTTGTGCTTGCTTTCTGTAGGTAGAATATGAATGCGCTCATCCTAAGAAAAAACAAAAGAAAAACAACTCCAAAAACTCTGGCATTATTAGGATAAAATCCTGCAAGGTAGGAAGATTTTTGTTGGATTTTTTTGCTTTCTTATTTTCTGATCATAGTGAAATGAGTAGGTGTAACAATGTCTGTGTGTTCCTCTTTATTGAGACAGAATACTCATTTCTGGACTATGTGATGGGAGGCTGCCAGATTCACTTTACTGCGAGGTGTTCCCCACTGCTTGTATTGGTAGATGACAGGACAAAAGCAGTGAGGTTGTGTTCAGTACTTTTATTGGCAGCATGAGCGACTGCAAATGCAGTGTGAATTTGCAGTGATGAAGTCTGCAAAACACTTAAGGATACTGTATTTTTGCTTTTTGTGATCAAGTAGCACTTTAATAGAGCTAGGGCTTCTTAAACTTCTTTTGAGAAATTGGTTCTGTCTGTCAGTGGAAAGGATTGCTGTGGCTTGGAAATACTTGTACCCAGATGGGAAAAGGGGTGTGGGCTTGTGTGCATGTCCCTGTGTACGACTGCTGTGTGCCTGGGAGGAGAGGAACTACGTGGGCCTGGGCCAACCCTGATTCTGGATATAGTTAGTTCTCATTTGTTTGTGCTGATGTATCAGTGACTTGCTGCCATCATGTTGCCTGATTAGGTGGATGTAGACTTAACTGCCTCCAATGGAGATCCCAGATTCTCTTCACAACATCAGCCCAGATGAGATAAATGAGTATGTGATTGCTATCTGGAATGCTATGTGGGAAGTGTTGTCCAGGATTATGACATGTATGTAATGATCTTGACTGATCCAGTTACCATGTCAAAAATGTGTCACAGCTTGTTCTAGCCCTGGACTGTTTTAATGATTGAGGGGCTGCCTTTCCTTGGGAGATCCCTTTAGGAGCTGCTGCTGTTTCCTCCTGCTTCTGTCAGTACTAGGGAGGGCAATGGCAGCCCTCCATAATTTGGTGTATTTGCTTGGCTTGTTCCTTCTGAGTCCCTTGGTGCTTCAGCTGGGCATTGATCCCTTGTTGTAGATGATGTATTGAAAACATGAATGTCCTATTTAGTTCAATGGGAATGGGAACATGCTTGTCTGCTTTGTCCTGTAGCTAGGCTGGGATTGGTCTGGCTTTTTTTCCTGCTACTTCGAAATTTCCCGAGAGTCCTGTGGAGTGCTGCACTGAAAGAAATTATCTAACTCTCAAGGCCAAGCCTGAAACCATTTGTTTGAAGGACAGGTGTCTGCCAGGGAAAAGCCAGAGCTTCCCTTGGAATGGAGAATGTAAACCCCCTCTCTCCAAATTATTATAATTTTAAAATTAAGGGGCTCTCAGGTAAAGGTATGGGGATAGCAATAACAGTGCCTTACTAGTATGTATAACAAGGCAAACAAAACAACAGCTACGGCATTAACAACAAAACAAAACCAGGAACCTTGAGGGGCTTTGCTTCACAAAGCCCGAGGCAGTTTGATCTCAGTGCCCTTGCGGGACTCTGAGGAGCACCAAGCTGGAACAGCAGGGATGAGTAGAAATACTGGGCTGGGGGATGAGACGTATCAGAAGCTCTGCAGTGGTAGGTGGAAGAGCAGGGCAGGAGATGCGGGGCTACACCATAGTGAAAAGGCTCAGAGCAGTGCTGAAGAAGCTCCAGCAGGGCAGGAGAAGGCAAGCTCAGAACTGAGCACACAAGCAGATGGTGGTAGATTTCCTAGCACCAGACTTAGTGGTGACAGTGAAGTCCCCCCGTAGTAAGCAGCAGCTTGGCTGTCCTCCTTCTGATGTGGAGAGTGAGAGACTGACTGCAGCTGCTCCCACCTCTGTCCTTTACCTGCACCCCCAAAAGAAAATTTCCCCATGTCTTTGCCCTCTGAGGGAAACTCCCAGAGACAGAAGTGTAGCCCAGTGCTACACTCCTCTCCTGACTGTTGGCCACCTCTTTGTTTTGGTAGAGCACCCATAAGTACCCAGCGGTTAGTCTCTTGGCAACTCATGGGAAAAAAAAACTCCACAAAATAAAAAATGAAGAAATTTAACCCCTAACACCATTGGATACCTGGTGCCAGGCCATCTAGCTGCCAGGCAGCTAGATGATGTACCAGTTCCTTATGGCAGGCATTCTGCCTTGGTCTGCAGCTACTTTTGGTGAATAAAACTGAAGAGTGAATTATTACAGAATTGCTCTTTCTTCATTTTTTGTTGGTGCCCTTTCTTTCCAGGGACAAGCTGTTTCGTGCATTTGGGTTTGGAGCTCAGGTTCCTCCTAGCTGGCAGGTAGGCCCTTCACAGTGCTGGGTCCTTGCTCTGTCCATGTCTACATTCCCTAACCATTTGTAATGTCCAATTTCCCAAGGTATCTCATGAGTTTGCTTTGAACTTTAACTCCAGCAATGCTTATTGCCAAGTGTTATGAATAAACTATGGCTCGATGTCTTTGTTAAAGATTTAGCTCTTTATTAAAAATTAGTTGCGTGGAAAGTTCGATGAGGCGCGTCCAAAAATTCTGTTCTCTGTTGAAGATATCCGCTGTACAGGATGTCCAGCAGGAGGCGCTGTACAGGAGTCTCAACAGGGGCGCTGTGCTGTGCTGGGGTCTCTCTCTGCAGGGGGCGCTGTGCTGGGGTCTCTCCAGAGGGGGCGCTGTGCTGGAATCTCTCTGTAGGGGGTGCTGTCGCAAGGTGCTGTGCAGGAGCCTCTTTGCAGCTGATTTGCTATGCATAAATTATGGGCTAAAGCCTTTATTAAATATTCAGCTCTTTATTCAAAATCAGCTGCAAAAGAAGTCTGCAGTCTAGGCTGCCGGGCATGATGCAGCAGTCCCTTGTGCAGGACTTGGAGAGCCCCGGGGAGATGAGCTGAGCTGCAGTACCTTCCACTGACCACCGGTGGTACAGTGAGGCAGGAGCTCCTCACCTCCCCCCACCCTTTCTCCCAGCTGACTGCTTCTGTCTCTGTCCCAGCCGGGCTCCTCGCTCTGAAAGTCATGGTGGGAATTCAAACTAGGAAACTGAGACCAGGAGTGGGTTACCCCCCCTCAAACCTGCACTGTGGATTTTAAGTCTCTCAGATAAGTCAATTGGTGGCTAGACAGCATTTTCTTCTCTAAAATAGTCCCATGCCCCTTAGCATCTTTCTTATCTGCATACTGTGGAGGGGCAGACCTCCCCCCCAGGTAGTCTCCTTTTTGCGAAGGCGGCTCACCCCCTCCCCCTTGGATGCCATCTTGAAAAAGGGCAGGGGGTTGCTGCGCAGGGCCGCCAGTTGCACGGGCCTCGGGGTGGTTCTCACAAGAAAAATAGCATCATTCACAGGGAACTAGGGACAATTGTTTTGGTGACTTAGTGAAATGACAGCAGGTTCTGGTGGGAGTTGAAACTCGGAGGTCTTCTGAACTCAAAGGAAAGCTTGAATAATGCACTAGGGTCTTTCTAGCATAACAATTAGCTGCTTTAACGTTTTTTACTCGGGAATGCAGGGATTCAGATTTTTCCTTACACCAAGGTGAGAATACTTCTTCATTAATAATGTGACTGAGTGGGGGAGATGTTTGAAGTGCTGTGTTTATTTCACAACTGGTGAAAAATCAAATGCAGCACCAAGACATGGGAAAAATATAGCTTTACTTTCACCTTGATGCTGACAAAAGCAGATGTGTGTTGATGCAGATTTCTGTGCAAGCTCTGTCAGCTTCAGTGAAGGGGTCTAGATTTAATTGATTGTCAGTCTGTACTAAATTTTTTGTTGCTTCAACTTGGTTACTTCTGCTGGATTATAGGTCGCAGTGGATTCAGCTCAACCCTGTGCCTGTGCTTGTTAAGATTCCAGAGCCACCATCTGGTGAGGCTATTAGAAACTAGGGTTAGTTCACCAGCAACGTTGATATATGTGGATATGTTTGACTGCTCCCTTTTAACGTTTGTCTTAAAAGCTTGCTTCTTTTCATCACCATCTTCTTCACTGGAGGTGGTTTCAGGTTATATTGGGTTTGTATGGCAAGGTTTTGGTAGTAGGGGCTACAGGGGTGGTTTCTCTGGGAAGCTGCCAGAGGCTTCCCTGGTGTCTAATGGAGCTGATACCAACCAGCTCCAAGACAGACTCATAACTGGCAAAGGCCTTCTTAAATCTGTTATCCCACCATCAGTGATGGTGGTGTTATAAATGACAAGGCCAATTAAATTGAAAAAGGAAAATTTATTAAAACAATTCTACAAAAATGAAAAAATGAGAATAATCTCAGACATAAAAACCACAAATAAAAAAAAACCCACAGTGTGATATCTGGATTTTCCCCACTGGGTGACACAGAGACCTTAAGGGTCGAATTGTGTGCACACCTCTGGCTTCCACCAAGTTTATTTTATACTGTTTTTCTGTCCGCGGGGCATGGATTTGTATATCTAACCATATTTACATTGGATATCCTGCTCTTTGGAGTTAGTGAGTAAAAGTTCCAATAAATGGTAATTTGGCCATTCCTTCTTTATGGGAAATTCTGGTATAGATACTCAGGTCCATGAAACGATTTCCGAGAAATGGAGATTTTGGTCAGTCCTTACGGGAAAGGTGGTGTAGATATTTTATCAGCTTGAAACTGCTGGCTTCCTCATCTTTCGGTGCTTAATCACGGGAGTTTCGGCACAATTGTCTTTGCTGATAGTCCATTCTCTCCCTTGGAGCCTTGGTCCTTTGAGTTGTAAATAGGCTGTGCCCGGTTCTCTGGGATCCTGCAGGTCTTAAATTTTCAGTTTTTCTAGCATGAATTAAAATATTAGGTATACATATAACAGTGGGATAACAGATTTAAGAAGGGGGGGAAAATACCCCTGTGTAGCAGAAATCAGAATGAAGGAGTGAGAATATGTGAGAGGATCCATACTTGGGAACACCAAGGCTGGTAGAGAAGAAGGAGGAGGAAGTGTTCCAAGCACTCAAGCAGAGATTCCTTGCAGCCTGTGGTGAAGACCATGTCAAGGCAGGCTGTGTCCCTGCAGCCCATGGGGTTCCATGGGGGAGCAAATACCATGGACACCAGTACTGGGGTGACTTTATGATTCTTATATCCCCAATCGTCTGCCCTGTTTGTGTTAAATATTATGTCCTGTACCTTTAAGGCTAGTTTTGAGGGTGAAAAGAGAGAAGCATGCAGTTTGCTTTGAGAAACTGCTCTGACTCCTCCACATTTTTTTTTCTCACAGACTGTGCTGTCTACAGATAGAGAGAAAGAGAGCTCTCCTTTTTTACTTTTAATTAGTTTTTAGCTAGCTAAAGCAGAGAAGTCCTCTGAACTGGTTTTTTTCCTTTTTTCCTAGAACTGTTTAAACCTGTCCTAGACTAAAAAAACCCAGAGAGACACCTAAATCTAGCACCTGCAGCCCACCGGGGCCTGGGACCTCAGCATTCTCCAGCACTAGACTAAAAAGAACCAAATTCCATCCACGGCAAAGACTTTTCTCAGTTTTGCCATCTCACTTCAGAAGAAAAAATTTTATTGTTTCATATTATTCATTTTTTATGCTTGTGAGCACTTTGTTTGTTAAATAAATAGTTTTTCCACTTCCTTTCTAAAAGTGGAAAGTGGAAAAACTATTTCCCAGACCAATCAGGTGAGGAGCCATTTAAATTTGCTTCCCAAAAAGATTCTAGTCAGAAGTTTTCCTCCCAAATTTGCCCTAAACCAGGACAAATACATTTTATTGGGACCCATCGCATGGCTTGAGAAAGTAGAAAAAACTTACACTGATTGCATTTTAGTTGTACTCAGTGTAGAATAAAGCAGTCAGTAGCCATGTAACTGTTTAAATTCATATTATATCTTAAGGTGAAGTTCTTCCTGTGTTTCTTTTCCCTAGGCTTTTTTAAAGTTTTAATATCTTTCTAATCCCTAAGTTTATTTGCTTATCCAGAAATAGTCCAGGATTATCTCTAACACGCAGTTTTTACACTAATGGTGCAAGGATTAAAATAGCTATTATATTAGGCTCAGTAATAATGATTTATAAAAAGTTTATAAAGGTACTAGAGTTCGTGCCAGCTACGTTTAGTTTATGGTTTCTTTGTCCTACCCTAAGTCCTAGTTCCAGCAGCATGTTTTAAAGATTTATTAGTAATTACACCCAGGTTGTTAAAAGAAGAGTAAGAGATGAGGCTTTTCATCCTTTCCTGTCCTTCTTCTCCTTTAAGTCAGTTACATCACTTTTTAAGAATGTTCACTTTCCTTTGAATGTTAAAAATACCAACTTCCTAGTATTTAACCTAGTAAGCTTCCTCTGTGTCTAGAGTGAGGGCTAAAATTTCCAGAAGAGCTGATAAGACCCCTGAGCCAGAAGTAGACCCAGGTGTAAAAAATCCTGAGTAGCATAAGGAATGAGAAAGACTAGATCGAACCTTAAAAGAATTTTCTAATCTCCCAGTTTAAAAATTTACACGTGAACAAATTCAAAACCCAGACAAACTAAAGAAATATCCAGAACTGCCATGATGACTCTAAAAAGAAAAAGCTCTTTACAATAAGCTAGACTGTAGCATATACTTATCTCATACTGCTATATACTGTAAAACAGCAAATAAAAACGGGGGCAGGGAGATCAATCAGCTACCCCAATCACTCAAGCTGCAGCCAACACCCCAGCTACTCAGGCTGTAGCTAAACCAGATAAAGTGCCCAAGCCAGCAGCTAAACCAAACAATAAACCTAAATCAGCAATTAAATCGGATAGTGAGCCTAAGACAGCAGCTAAACCAGACACTGAGCCTAAGACACTAGCAGTCACTGCAAAAAAAAGTGCACACGCAAAACCAATCAACCAGTTAGCAATGATCCAAGAAAAAAACCCTCCACACAAGCTACTGACAAAATCAGAAGCCAAACCCACTAATATAAAATCAGAAGCCAAACCCACTAACAAAAAATCAGAAGCCAAACCAACTAGCACAAAGTCAGTAGCCCAACAAACTGGCACAAGGTCAGTAACCCAACCAACTAGCACAAAATCAACCTCCCAACCAAGTGGCACAAGGTCAGTAACCAACCAACTAGCAGAAAATAGGAAACCACTGTTAAGTCCTTTTCTCTAAAAGACCTTTGTGACCTAAAAAAGAATTACACTCAACAACTTGAAAAATCTATAATTATTTAGTTAGTTCATCTTTAAAATCTGCAAGCATAGCTACAATTCTAGACAGCACTAAAACAAAGCATTTAAGATCCCTATCACATGATCCAAATATTGACCAAGAAATAATGAGGGGGGCTCACCCTTAAAATCTCTAAGAACAGGTCTTGGGAAGTGTGGCACAAAGATATCTGTGTGCAAGCAATCTCTATATGCAACAAACCCAGTAGAAAGCCATAAAACAAAAGATTCAACTCTTAAGAAAAATGGCAGTAGCAAAGATTATCTTCTCAGATAACCTAAACACTAAGAACTCAGAGTTAGTACTGTGTACATCTGTGATGTAGCAAAAACTTGTATGACTTGGGCCACAAGAATACACTTCCACTTTAGCAGTAATAAAGCAAGATAACACAGAAAACACTGTACTTAATACAGCAAAAAACCTCCAAGCATGTAGAAATACTGTGCATGGTCCAACACATGTAAAAATTGCAGCTCTAAAAACAGGTCTACAAAATTTTAAAAATAAAATCAGAATCACAAGAAACTTAAAAAAGAAATTTAAAAAATATTCTCCAAGTCTCTGCATTACAGATCAAAAGTTCTAGCACCGAACGCAGACATCCACCAGATAAGAAGAGACACACTACAAACTAAGCTGTAGTCTTTCCTGCGTGATTGTAGAAAAACCATGAAAAAATAAGAGAGAAAACCTACTGCTACTCTAGCGCAACAAGTGTCTAAATTAGAGGACAGCAAAACTCAAAACAGAAGTTCTCCAAAAAAACCCCAGCTCCAGTTACCCAAAGAAAAAAGATAACCAGGCTTAGAGGGGCCCTGCCTCTAACCAGGTAGAGTCTAGAGAAAAACATGTTTTTTAAACTATATAAACTCGTTAGCCTAACACATTAAAACCACAAAAATATAAAGCCTTAGTTAACAGTAGTTCACAGTGCGCATTAATCCCATCAAGCCATATAAAAACAAAATCTGTTTCTATTACTAGTGTAACAGAAAAATCACAAGATTTTACTTTAGTAAAAGCTAATGTAAGCCTAACTAGAAATAAGTAAAAACCACACCCTATTGGAACTAACCCAAAAGTCCCACACATTTTAGGCATAGACTTCCTCCAACATAAGCATTTCAAAAACCCAAAAAGATTCAAGTAAACATTCAAGATAACAGCTGTAAAGACAGGAGGTGTTAAACACCTTGCCTAAACTGTCAGAGAACCCATCTACAGTAAAACTTTTAAAAAGAAAAGAGCAACAAGTACCAATTGCCACTTCAACAGTGCATCGCAGACAGTACAAAACAACTCAAAATGCTGTGATTCCCATCCACAAAATGATCTGTAAACTAGAAAACCGAAGAGTAATCAGCAAAACACACTCACCCTTCAATAACCCCATTTAGCCTGTATGCAAATCTGAAAAAAAACAGAGATTAACTATAAACTATTGTACCTTAAATAAAGTAACTCCGCCATTAAGCACTGCCATACCAAACATGATGAAGCTCCAGCACAAGCCAGAGTCCAAAACAACAAAGTAGTACACCACTATTGACATTACCTGTCGCAATAGGACACGAAATGACGACACGGACTCTGCCAGGTTTCTGAGAGCTAATCTCTAATTTATTTCAAATTCTGACTCCTTTGATAGTGTTCCAAGCAAGCCCAGTGATTGGTAGGCAAAGTTAACACCTTTTCAGTCACATTGGTCAAGACAGATATCCATCAAAGATCTCCTCCTCTAAGAAGACGTGAAAAACATAGATAAAACTAGCACAAACAAGTCTCTTGTTTACAGCAAAATCCATGGGAAAAGAATTTCTAACACTAAAACATCAGAAGGCTAAAATATCAGGGTGACAATTACCAATGCATTTTTCTCCATTCCTTTAGCAGCAAAATGCAAGCCTCAATTTACCTTCATGTAGAGAAGTGTGCGGTATACCTAAAACCAAATACCCCAGGGGTGAAAGCACAGTTCTGCCATCTACCAGAGACTGATCCAGACTACACTAAAAAAAAAACAAAAAAAACCCCTCCAAAACACCTACAGTACATTAATAACATCGCTGTGTGGGGGAACACAGCAATAAAAGTGTTAAAAAAAAAAAAAA